>JBCJKH010050135.1:0-14839 GCA_039877255.1 Loriculus beryllinus | reverse complement strand
TGTTCATTTTTTGGTCGTTTTGCCCTATATAAGCAAAGAGGATATCACTCTTCAGAGATGGCTGTACAGCAACTTCATGAACACTACACCTTCTCCCACAGCAAAATGCCAAGTTATCCATTTCTTGTCCACAGTACATATTCTGTAGTTGCATGAACCCTACTGATCTTCTTACACAACTTCTGTGTCTCACTATTATCTTTCTAAGAGAAAGATCCCAAAAGTTTTTACTTTACATTACAGACAAAAGCTACTAGGTGCACGGCTAGGAAATTGGTATGTATTTATCAGGGCAGCTGGCAGCACAGGGCACAGAATGCCAAGGCAATGGTCACATAGGCTCTGGATCTGATAAAGTTGTTCTCTACCCCTGCTTCAGTAGTCATTCTGTCCAATCTGTTTTTCCCATCTTACATGTCTAAGGTAACCTCAAGCAACCATCTTATACCTAATTACATTTTGGTTTGCAACCACCTCAGATAATTCATGTAGTCTTCTAATGCTATCAGATTAATGGCTTTCACTTTCCTGTCTCTCCACATTTCAAGGTGAATAGTTCCTGCAGTTGGATGATCTGTCTCCTAGTATTATTTTTTCTTCATTTAGCAGAGGATTTAGTACATTTCCTATCTAAAATTGCTTTTGAAATGTTCTTTCAATTTACATTAAATAGTCCGCATTTCAGAATGTCAAGAACAGCAGCAAAAGAATACATTTTCCTCATGGATATTACTCACCTAACACCTGCTGGTAACAGTGGAGGCAACAGAACATATATATCTGTAGAATTCTTATTTCTTGATTTTCTTTCCAACTCCTCAGGGTGCCTAAGGTAATAACTCCATAACAGCAGCACCAGGTTATGAAATATAATTGTACATTCCAGCTTAACTTTCAAATCAAAACTCACTTTGTAATACAGCTGGGGCACAACACTATTGTAACTGGGGTCACTATCAGGGTCCTGTTTATAGTACAGCCAGGGTACTGTTAGCCAACATACAATAGCTGGCAGTACAAGGTCAAATACAGTGAGCAATGGGCTGTGAAAAGCCATTTATTGCATTTGCTTAATGTCATGCTGAGCTTCTGGTACCTACTGAAAAGTGGCATCCCCTTTTTCAGTACAGCTTGTACGAGCTCTACCACTGTGCAACTTAATTAGAGAGTAATTTTGCATGAAATAGTTCTTGCAGCTTAGGCAGGGCTGGAGCACAGGTAGGTCAGTAGCTGCTGTGGCACTTGGAAAACCAAGGACGACACAGCTACCATCAACCCAAAATTAAGACTGCTGCGGCAGCACCATGCCTTCCAGTGGGAACTGAATTATTCCACACTCTTCTTTCACCTGTTATCAAAGCAGGGCAAATATTTCTACTCAGTGTTCCTCTGATCATTAAGGTGCCTGCATACACCTGATGTGTCAGCTATAATTTCTAAGAAAGGTGTTATTTTACATACAAATATATGATGTCTCTCTGTGTGTACATACACAAGCAAAAGGCAACCCAAGACACAAGTGGCAAATGGACTAAAGTTCCTCCTGCTTTCTCAGTGCAGTGAAAAAAATCAGTGTTTTCTCAAAGCCCAACCAGCCCAGAGCAAAGAGCCGGGAGACTGCTCAGTTTTAAAACAGATAATCTGTCTGAATTGTTTTGTTGGGCTCTCCATGGCAGGGTTGTGTGAAAAGATGACCAGCTTGTACAGTGGCCTGGAAACACTCTATGGAGCCTTTGGGTGTCTAAATCATGTACAGGCCACTCTGGTGATGGTGACTGAAAGGTACTACTCCGCATGGAATTACACTGCCACTTCCCTGGTCTGCTGAAAAGGAAAGTCTCCTTTTCTAGACCTGTCATTTTGAACAATCATTCTGGTTTTGTTGTGGGTTATTTTTTCGTTGTTTTAAAGAAAGCACATACTGTATGCTACTTCCTCATTTCTTCCAGGCATCAAAGCAGTCCAGTGGGATGAGATGTAGTAATTTTAAGTATACTAAATAATTTTAAGTAGCAATTATACACATATTTTCAAGCAGAGGTGACTGTACAAACAGACAAAAGCATTCCTGATTCTCTCAACAGCATCTGTTGAGTCACACATGGAGGGGGAAAGCTGTCAGATGTGTTTTAAGTAAACTATCACTGTCATATCCCCTGTGAGAAGGACTAAAGTTATTATAATAATAATGATAATATGATAGCAATAACAACACAAAGAAGATGGGCTGGCCCACAGGTTTTTATGCTTACCTGTTGTCATAGAGGCTGGAGCTCTGAAAGGTCTGGTGAGTGATACGCTAAATATTTGTGCAGTACAGATGTGATCATTTGGTTTCTATACTGAAGCACTGAGTGCTTTGATTTTAGCAGCTGGAGACAAATTGCTAAGCACACTAATACCCTCTGTATCGCTGCAGTAAAATCTTCGAAGGATTCCAGCAGGTTAGGTCTGGCTTTTCTCCACTGAGATTCATTCCAGCATTTTTTATATCAGTATATGCATGGCTTTGCAGCACATCAATTAAAGACAGACACAAAGATGCTTTTCAAGCAGGCTGACCTACATGGAGAATACAGACTATGGCCCCGGACAGTGCTCCTCAGTTAAGCTTGTGAGCCCACTAAGAAGAACAAACTTATTCCAAGCTTCCAGTAATCTCTCCAAACCAACGCAGTATGATGAATAAATCTATAGGATGAATCTACTCTCCTCCCACCATTTCTTTTGCCTCATTTCCTATTGACAGCCTCAGATTATGGTTATCTAGTCAAGAGGCCCCTGCTCCCTACACAACTGAAGCTTTTTATCATCAGCTGGGGTACTGTCCTACCAGTCAGCTCATTTTCACAGACTGTTTACTCTGTAGCATCAGATGGATGACACCCACATTTCCTCACTCCTATTTTTAATCATATTTACTGCCACCTCAAGGTAAAACAGTGATCCAGGAAGAAACACTTAGACTGTCAGAAGAACAGCAGATGTTATACTTGTACCTGGTGCTCTGTGTAATGCCTTGTAAAAAGTCAAAATTAATGGCAACAATTTGTTCTATGGCTCCTCAATTACTACCACAATCTGCTGGTGTTCTTGCCTAATTACTTTGCATTTGCAAATTTGAGTTTCAAGATAATGGTTCAATTCAATTTGAGTTCCAAGAACATGATTCCTCACTTAGGTCAAGTGATAGCAGTCTCAGGACTGCCCTGAATGTAGTCTGTATGTGGTCAAGTATGATCAAGGATGCACCCTCCATCTGGAAGTCATTTTAGTAACATCTTGCTCTGCTCCTGCAGGGAGGGAATCAGCACAAATACCTTCAAAACATGCACTAAATGGGACCTGGCACAGGAAAACTGTAGGGGAAAGTCTCAACTAAGCAAATGCAATTGAAGATTGGATGCTTCTCTGCACTATCGCAGTGGCACAGAATCATAGAATAGTCTGGGTTGGGAGGGACTTTTAAAGGCCAAGAGGGACCTTTAAAGGCACAGAAGTCAGCACATATTTATAAACTGCTCCTTTAGTATATAACAGTCGTACCACTATTTGTTAGTGGGAAGGATGAAGGAAAAAAGGAGGAGACAGTATGTCTTCTGAAAATAGTCACCTCCTTGCCATATATGATGCATTGAACTGCCACCATTTCTGTCCCCATACAAAAAAATCCTCTGAGTAACCATTACTTCTCAAGAGTTCAAAAACATTCTGAGGCTGCAAAAGGCATATTAAGTGATTCCTTCCTCAGGGCCTGTAGCATTCTGTGGCTACTATTCAAATCACAAGCTCTTTATATCTTGTTTAGTAACAACCGTGCACTAACCAATAATAAATGTCATTGTACCCTCTTCAGACCTGCTCCGGATGCTAAGGAAAGGGAACTTGGCAGCCAGCAGCACTGCTTTCATTCAGGCAGGATCAAGTTCCCTGGGGTTCTCTTGTCCGACTCTCTGCTCCTTCCAGCTTTGACTCATATGCAGCCCTTTTTCTGTCCTACACAGGATCACTCTGTGATAGCATCTTGCATCAGTATAATCATGAGTTATATATTTAAAAAAAAGCAAACGCAGTTTATTAAATGAGCAAAGTTCATTTCCTTAAACACTGTGTTTTCTTATTCTGCAATCTGCTGTTTATTCACTTGTTCATTGATGCATTTCATTACTTCGGAACAGGCTTCCTAGCCATTGTTTCAGACTAAGTTCCAGGCCAGTAAAACATTTAAGCAAGTGCAGGACAGAATGTCAGAAGTGTGTACAATCCTATTGAGAGAAATGAAGCAGAGTAAGAATGAAATAAGAGAAAGTTCATTCTCTAGCATCAAACATCCGCAAAACACAGTCTGTTTCTACTGTTCTTAAGAATCACACTTTTCCACAGGAAAGGAGGTTTCACATTAATTGCCAAAAACTGTATGTCTAAAAATAAAGATGCAAAACATGAGTCTTACAATACTGATGAAGTGAGAAGAATCTCAGAGCTTCGAGCTAGATTCTTGACGGCAATAAAGTGCACTAAGAATAGCAAATGAGTAGGAGTAGTCAAGGCTGAAAAGTTTCTGAAGTGCTTTGATTGCCAATTTCTTCATGGAAGCTCTTATTCAGACTACCTGTTATATGAGAGGGTTATCATTTTAGTGGAGCTCGGTGCCTTGCAAGGCAGTTGCAAAATGTCTATTTCAGTGGAGTAGCCAAAACATCAGTAAGACCAGCATTTACCTTAGGTTTGTCAACAGAGAATTGCTTTGGCTAATAGTAACTAAGTTTACAAAATGACATGGAGACAACTTAGAACCAAGGCCAAAAGGCACCTGGAAAGTGTCTCTCCATGCACAGTTAAGAGAGGTGCACAATAGAAGGATTAGAGAAACAAACAAACCCCCAAAAACCTCAACCTTCACAAGGCAGGTGAAAAAAGAACGCTTGATGAAGTAAGTCAAAACCTATTATAGCACAGCTCAACCTGAACCTCTGTTCTCCAGAATATATTATTCCAGAAACTGAATGAGTGCAGTCAGTCAAATCCTTGACATGAGAAAATTAATAATAAACTTCTTCATGAAACTGGAGCAGGCAAAACTCAGAACTGGCCCTAAGAACTTACATAGGTCAGAAAAAACTATATTGGAACTTCAAACTCTTGCTCTTTTTAAAGACAAGCCAACACTAACACTATGGGCACTAAGACTGACTTCCACAGGATTACCTCAAGTCCAGTGCCTCAGTTTCTTTTGAGAAGGCACATTTTTACCTTACCTGTGCATAAGACTTGGTTGTAGACATATGTAAGGGAGCTGGGATTCCTTGGTGACAGGAGGTTTGGGGTAAAAAAATGCAAACAAATGGATTCCATCGAAGGACCACAGCAATTGTGTAAGTGAGATTACTAGGGAATTACTTCTCTTCATAAGGAACAGGTATTTGTATATGCAAGGGCTGCAAAAATAAGCTTGCAAGCGCAATTTACACAGCTGTATTAACACTATGGTCTTCAACAGCTCTTAGGTCTGTGGGAGTAATCACTTGATAGTCAATAACTTTAAAAAAGCTACAAAATTTTTCTATTTTAAGACTAGACCTTGCTCTAAACACCAGCAATTTTCCATTTGAAGAGACAGTCTCCTTGTATACCCTTTTCTGCAGCTGAAATTTGTATTTGAAGCTAAATAGGTTATAAGACCTTTATGAAGCTTCACCACCTTCTCACAGCAACACCAGTGCCCCTTGAAGGTGAATCCATTTTCCACATTTCCCTGTTTCATACACTCCAGGAATGAAGAATCACACTGAGGGACACAAACCCTGCAAGCCATACATCTGACTGCTGAACAGAGTCTGTTCACCTGTTCAGAGATGTCAACAGAGCACCAGAAAGGTAATTTTATGGGGATTATTATTTTAGATTGGCAGCATCAACAAAAGCTGAAGTAGCCATGGATTTAACTTTCTTTTTATTCTTTCTGGGTCACTGGCTTACAAGGCTTTTCATAGCCTTGCATTCATGCAGCAGTCCAAACTGCCTTCTGGTACTCCATTCAAAATGCTCTGTCAGAAAGCCTGTTTTCTTTCCCTTTCATGCCCTCACCCTTCCTTTATTTGAATAACATATTCCCCTGTCCACAATAAAGAAAATGTTGCAAGAACTCAACAGGATTGTAGACTTCCCAGCTGTATTTTTGCTTTGAACTGTGGTTACTTGGAAGCATGATGGTACCACTGATAAAGCTCTGACTTTCTGTTCCCAAACCATAAAATGATCCCTGGGTGCACAGAACCACTGTGCTCCACTGGACAGCATTCATTTCATGCCTGGCATGCCCTAGCATCCAGGACAGTTCTCCAGTATATTCATTAAATTTTTCACCACAGCAAGACTGATACCTGGTCCTACTTTTAAAGAGAATTAAATCATTTATATATACAACTGAGTATGATCTGATGTACTGTTTTAAAAATCACTCTCTTTGCTCTTATCCTTACTGACAGCATTACACAAGAAGATTTAGTAAAATATTCCTATATGATGCTCCAAGGCTGTGAAACTGGACAACTGGCAAAAGTCTTACTCTTCCCATCACATCCCAATGTAATCTTAAATTTCATTTCATCTTACTGCTAATACTTAAGCTCTTTTCTTGTCACCTAGAGACTTGCAGCACTGGTGCTGTGGGAGCCCATCATTTAACATTCCTCACAGAATTCATAGCAACAACTTGAGTCATCCCCATTCTGGTGACTAACTCTTGCCACTTGATATACATCTCTTTAATTTGAAGTCACACAAAATCATCTGAGTGACAGGCAGCAGCAGCCCTATGATTTTCTGGCTTCTGCATCATTACATCTCTCTTCTTAACACTTAGTGCTCACACATCTTCACTATGAGAAAACTGTAATTTAAAAAAGTAATTTCTCTTAACATTACAAAAAATACAGATCCCTTACATGCATTAAAAAAAAAAAAAAAAAAAAAAGCCTTTCCACCTGATGGTATCAAAGCAAGTTCTCATTGTCATCATAAGAAATCTAAAGCTGAGGCTTGCCATCAGTTTTCAGAGACCAAAACCAACTTAAGCCCTGCAGGGGCACTTTAAAATATTGCAGAGAAGCGCTGTAAACTCTCCATGTATGACAAGTCCTACTGCCTCCTTGTTCGGTATCTTCAGGGAAAAACAGGGAAAGAAGTAAATACTTAGGAACTGACATAAGCTCCTTTGCTTCCATGTCAGGGAGAGGGTAGTCCTTTCCCAGCTTCTAGCACATACCAAGGGTTTGTCTTTGATTACACCATGTCTTCTCTTCCATCTCAAACCAAGATAAGCAAATTAAATTTTCCTTCCCCTGATGACAGAGAGGTTCTTTTAATCAGCAGAGGCTAAAAGATGCATCAAAGTAGCTGGAAGATGGAGACTGGCGTTATTCTGCCTCCATGCACCTCTGTACATGGAAGACATGAGCCCAAGACATCACAGCTCTTACACATGCCAGGTGTAACAGCCGGAGTGGGTGCTTAGGTCAACCTAGATGGGCTGGCCTGGGGAGCTGGCTGCCAGGCTCAACGTGAACACCCAGAAAAAAGCGGTGAATGAACTTAGTGGAGGGACAGCTATGCGCATTCAGGAGATTCATATGCTTTTAGTACCCTGAAACCTACTTCCATGCATCTTTGTGGTCACTGGCCAATATTTTTGCACTTGACTACCCCAAATATGATCAATCATAACTCCATTTTATTCCTTGTTGTATTCTAGCACAGAGATTTATAGCCTAATGTTGGTTTCCCTCTGAGGATAATTCTGATTCATGGTACAAGATTCCTGGGAATGGACACCTTGCTCTACTTAAGCGGTTCTAGAAGACGGCACGAGTTACATCTAAGGAGAAGGGAAACATAATGGACTTGCTTGCAATAGGAAAACACAATTATGAGGGAATGTTGCACACTTGAACCAGTACTAATATGGAAGCTCCTATGTATTAACACAGCTCTCAAACCAAGGACCTTGCATTTCAGCACACAGATAGTGAAGGTGTGAAGATGACCATATCTGAAGTGCTGCATCCAATTTTTAGGGTTCCCAAATTCTGGGTTCCCAAAGACAGTCATGGACACACTAGAGGGAGACCAGAAAAACCAAGGGCTTTTAGCATCTTTAATTTGAAGAGAGACTGGAATAGCTGGGACCATTCAACCTGGAGAAGGCTCAGAGGAATCGCACCAGTAGACATAAGTATCCGATGGCAGGGTGTAGAGGAGGAAGAGCCAGGCTCTTCTCAGTAGTATTCAGTGAACAGACAAGGGAGAATGGGAACAAACTGAAATACATAAATTCCACTTAAACATAAGAAAAAATTTTTACTACAGTCAGAGTAGTCAAATACTGGAACAAGCTGCCCAGAGAAGTTGTGGAGATTCCATCCACAGAGATATTCAAAATCCATCTGGACACAGTCCAAAGCAACCTGCTGTAGTTTAGCCTCTTTCCAATAATGCTAGATAATCTCCAGAGAACCCTTCTCACCTCAGCTATTCTGTGTGAATAACTTATTTAGTGCACAGAAGGAGATCATTGTCCCCTGCATATCAATGCCTGAAGAATATGTCATACAAGTGCATTACACAATCTTCGGAAGTGGTACTTATCTGCCAAAGATATCAGTAATCACTGTCAGCTTCTCAGCAGGAGTCTTCAAGCTCCTGACAAATAGCCAATTGCATTCCCCAGTTGGGCAACCCCAACTAAATCATAATTTTCAGCTTTTAAAATCTCACACCTTGACTCAGGATTTCTCAAATTCCAGAAACAAACACACAAATATTTAAATGAAACATTGAGGAATCATTTGGGTTTGGTTGTTAGCTGGCACAGCAGACAGTATTTAAATGCTATTGGGCATACTTTTGTGACATATTTCACAAAAGGCTGGCAAGATGAGACTTTCAGTAGATGGAAGATGTGTGTGTCTTTGGTCTTGTGTTCTTTCTCCTAGGCAAAAATGAACAATCACTGACTTTGATGGACAATTAAACCCTTCCAGGGATTTTTCCCCTTAAGATTGTTGGAAGAACATAGTAACACTAAGTTTTCCCTTTCTTTTGCTGCTGAAATCTAAATACTGATGGTGATGTCTAGGGACTAGAGAGCTAATGGTTCCTACCTTAAAAAATACTAACCTTATTACCAAGTGAGGACTTCCAAAAGCTCCCCATAATTCTGTCATGGTCATTTTCACTACAGTGTTGAAAGACAAATTTAACGAAGTGCAACATGGGCAACGGTGCAAGGCTAACACTTGTATGTACAAGCAATGAGAAACACACTCTCAGATGTTTTCTTGGCTCTGTGACCTAAAACAGATTTGGAAGGAGATTATCACTTCCAAATGTTGGCAAGCCTAGGTCAGAACATATCTGTGTGCACATGTAAGCAGGAAGAGACATGCCCAAAGAAAGAAAAGGCAAGAGATGAGGAATGAGAAACAGTTTATAGCTACAGCTTTCAAACTGGCAGCTCTCACACCATTAGCAGAGCATTGATCACTTCACAGTACTACTTCAACAGCTCTAAACCTGCAGAATAATGCTTCTTGTGTGCAACCAGGGGCCATTACTCCCCTTACTGACAATATCTGGGAAAACCAAGTTTAGGGATCTCTGCCAATGGGGAAGGGAACGGATGTTTCTTATTCTTTCCTTTTTTGCCCTCAACAGAGAGGAGGAAGTGAAACACAGCCTTGTAGGAGGCCCCTCCTCACACACAACCATAAGCTTTGTTCTTCTGCGCAATCTCCACACCACAATAGCCACAGAAGTCCCACAAAATCTTTTAAGTACTAAAACTTTACCACCAGTTAAATTCTCTATGCTAAGTCACTGGGGTAGACAGATCAGCAAACACTTTTGTCTTCAACATCCTAAAGCCTGTGGGGGAAAAGCTGAGTAATGTCTGGAGTGATGTCTGGTTTGCTAAAAATCATTAAAAATGCATTAGAAAAGTTATATTACGTTATTTTCTAGAGGTTTCAAACTTAAATCACCTTGCAGGCCAGACAATGTATCCAGAAACCAGAACAAGCCTGTTCAATCAGGCAAGTAACCTGCCTCCTGGCATTGAAAAGGAGCTAAGTTGATCAATGACTCCTATTCTCGACAGCATATCTGCAGCACATCTTCTAAACAACATTGCCAACTTTGCCAATTATATAAGTCCAAATGCCTATGAATAAAAAGACTATTTACATAAAACCCCAATTACACCTTCTGTTGAGGATTTCCTAAAGCACTAATCATTGACCTCACTAACACTACTAAAGTCAACAGAAGTTTTGCATGGCAGGCTTATGCTACCATTGAAAACCATAAATTTGAGAAGCCATCCTTTAAGTAATATCCAGAAAGTAATGGTATACATTCAGCAACACATTGCCACAATACAGAATGACCAGAAGGCAAAATTATGGTTGGATGGATACTTTACAACATATGGAAGTGACAGTTCAGCAAGTAAATGAAATGATGAATGCCTTCAAAGATCTCTTTCAGTATTTCCATTGCATGGTTAGAGTTTTAACTTGTATTTGCGCATGAGAAATTATGATGGTTGAAATCCTGCTGCTGAAATGCTTAACCAAATTGTTTTTACAGGCCAGAACACACACAATTAACTGAAGTGAGGACTGCTGCAAAAGCACTCTCTGGGTCTCAGTTCACTGAAATACTCAAGTACAGACAGGCTTCTAAAGCTCACATTTAACACTTTTGTTGCTTCAACTAGGACAGACAGAGTCAGTGGTTGAAAGCAGCAAAAAATCTCTTGAGTGAGGATATGCCTGTACTGATACAAAAGCTGCAAGTACAGCTTGTTTCAGTTTTGGGAACGAATGTTTTTACAGCAGTGTTCCACCATATGATTCATGCTTTTACATATGTTTAGCAAAACAAATGTATACAAGCAAAAAAAACCATACACCTTTATCCAATGTAATGGTGCTAGTAGCACTTGTGAAGTATAGAAGAGCACAAAGCTCTTCAAACAGCAGAGAAGGCACAGGTCAACCTTCAGGCAAGCTATGTGAACAGGGCTGGACAGAATCTCTTCAAAGCTCTTCCTAGTTCCATTTAATGATTCTTTGCTGATGCACACAAGCATGAACCTTGTTGATGCTGACAACTCTTATTTTTGAAATAAGATGCCAGAGCAGCCATCCTCATGTTGTTGCATCTCCTTTCTGAATAGTAAGAAGGGAGAGTGTACAAGGGCATTTGCCTTTTCCCCCTGTTTAACTATAAGCAAGTCATCACAAACAAGAAATCACAGACAAGTGAAGGCGAGAAAGCAATAACCTATTCTAGGAAAGCAAGAGATGTTGTGTCATTCCTCAAAAACTGCATTAAGCAAGCAATGAGAGATTTAACAATCCCTCTTCTACTTCCACACTACAACAACTGCTTACTGTGTCCTTGACTCAACTGTGAAGTTGAACCTTAAGAACAGGTTTAACTGAACAGAAGACCCTGGACTATGTCTGAGATCTTTTCTGCAGAGTACAAGATGGACACTTATTGTGAAAACCCACAATATATAGCAAGTATTCGAGACTAGTACTATTAGAGATAAGACATAGATCAGCAATAACTGACAAAGGCTACATTTAGTAGCACAAGTCATGCAGTATGGTTTACCACTGCCATAAGAAATCTTTCATTTTCAGCTATTGCTCTTTATTCCTACCCATAAGATTAAAGGTATGATTTCTGTTTAAGTCTTATTAATGCACCAGTTTCACTTAAGACCTGCATGACTCAGTTGAGTGTATTCACATTGCACCCTTTTGACATAATTCTCTTGAAAACAATACTACGGAATAAAGGACACATTTGACCGCTCAACCCTCATCACATAATCACGTAAAACACTGCTAGAAAAAAAAACCCAAAAAAACAACAAATAAATATTAGTGATGTTGCAACACATTCAGACTACCACACAGGCTTAGTACAACTCCTACATCCAATTCTGCTGAGGAGAAAAAGGTTCTATATATGACCTAGTTAAATTAGAGCAATAAATATTTCTAAATACTTCTGGTGCTAGCAATAGCTTATGGAGGAAGCAGTTAATTTTCTGTCCTCTCTACGTATCTTGGGCTTGATTCTGCCTTCAGCTGCACCTATGTAAAAGTGTATTATGTTCGATCAATTTAATTTTAACCACTCTACAATATTACCCTACTCCAAAAGCCAGGATCTTGTCTCTTTTACTTCCTATAGAAAAGCACATTAAAAACAAACAACTGATGCTTTGAAGAGAGAATAGGGAAGTTCTGCTCTTCCCAGCTGCCCTTTGTGTGGCTTTAGGTGTGGTTCCGCAGAAAGGCAATACAGTTTAAATCCAAGCTGATGCGGGTTTCTTCTCTTCTAGCTGTAAATATCTGTGATCTCCCTTGAGCTGGGCATTGTAGCTGCATGAAGAGCTGATCCACACAGCTGATTTGGCCAAACACTATTTTTGTTGAGGCCTATTCTTCCACCAGATGGTTTTCTGGACACATGCTAGTTCCAGATGAAGTGAGAAAACAGGTGGACAAGGCCAAGCATCGGACAGATAACGGCAGTTTGCACAAACATTAGGCTGAACTGTCATGAAAATATTTCCTTATACATAAGAGTAATCCCAGGTTTTCATGTGTGCAACAATTAAATGGTGTTTCACCACAGAAAGCAATCATGCTGAAGCCAGGACATTCTGAAACCTTCCCTCCACAACCTGCAAGGCTCTGTTCCACAGCCATCACCCTCTCTCAAATAATAGACTTTATCAGCTACAAGCTTTTGGTCAGAATACATCCTAAACCACATAAAGCTCTCATTTGCACTTGAGAATTGAATTATAAGACCTTTCAGTACTACATGGGGGAAAAGCAGAATAGCCAAAATAGGATGAGGCTGTAATGAAAAGCCTTTGACTAACAGTATTGAAAGGTCTTATAATTCACAAATTTTCCTAAATTTTAATCAAGCCATGAAAGGGCAAAGTGGTATTTTCCTAGCTTTAGAAGCGGTACAGACCAACTTCACAGAAGTTAATTTTCTGAAAGTACAGAAAAATAACTTTTAAAGTTCACCAACTTCGAGCTTTCCACCAGCTATGAATGCAGGCACCTCAACACCCAGTGATGGAGTGCAGCAAAACACTTGCATAACACCATAATAAAAAAAAGAAACCACAAGAGTAGCCACCTCTATCTCCAAGAAGCTTTCAAAATATCTGAAGTCAGAGAGTCATCAGAGAGAGAACAGATCAAGTCCAGAAACTAATATCAGACTGCAAAGTTTGTTGTCCTGATGAATCTGTAGCTGCCTGAGGCCTGGAAAACACAAGCTGAATGAACAGACAGCTTTAACTGTCTAAGCAAACTTCTTTGATCAAGTACATTTCCAGACTTCTCTATGGTATCAACGCTGTTCTCATCATAAATCCAAAATGTACAGTCCTACAAGCTACTGTGCAGAAAATTAACACTATCCTAGCCAAAACCAGTACAGAAATTAAAAAATGTAGAACCAAAACATAGATGTCCATGATTCCCAAGTGCATAGGAAGAAATACAGGGTGTCAAGATCAAGTGAAGCTGTGGTGAGTCTGGAGGAAGAACCATTCCTTCATAGCTGCCCAGCAGCTAAGCGTGAAATTATTACTGCATATAAATACGCCCTTGTTCAAAATGCTTGACAGACATTGGCAAACAAATTCTCACAGTGATAATAATGCTGTGTAAAAGTATTATCTCTGCACTTTCTGTAGCACTTTATAGGATATTTATTGAAAGCTTGTATATATATGCTGGAAAATAGTCATCACTCCAGACAAACGTTTCACTCACTCTTCCACAATCCTATCATTCTTTCTGAGTCTCCAGTCTGTACCATTTTCACATTCTAGACATGCTCACTTTTTGTTTAAGCATACTGTCCAGTAAGAGCCCTGTACTCCCAGTGATTTGTATTTCATTCCATTGTATTCCATTCCATTGCATTCCATTGTATTGCATTCCACTGCATTCCATTCCATTGTATACCATTCCATTTCTATTCGATTCGATTCCATTCTATGCCTCTCCATTCTATACCTTTCCATTCTGCTCCATTCTATGCCTCTTCATTCCATTCCATCCCATTCCATTCCACGCCACCACCCAGCAACACAGCAGTCACGATGTCCCAGGACAGGATAAAAGGGAGCATCCTCCTGTGTCCCCTGGCAGAGGTGGCCCAGGGCAGCCTGATGACACCTGTGAGGAAGTCCTTGAGTTGCTGGTGTTACTTACAGGGGGCTGAGGGAGGAAGACCAGCAGCTGGTCAAGGCTGCTGGAGGTTCTCCACTGCAAGGCCAGTTCCTGGCAGGAACAGCTTTTTAGCTCATCGGAGCAATAGCAATCGTTTTCAGCTGGATAGCCATGGCCAGACCATAGGAATGCCTTCATGAGGAGCACTGCAGAGCTCAGCATCCTCATCCTACACGGAGCAGCCATAAGCAATGGGATGCAGAGATGTTTCCAGTGATCCTAGTGCTCTGGAGCAGGCACTGGTGTCCTGCCAGGCATAGGAAGGATTCTTGCCTCCAAGGCCTATCAGGCATGGGGCCTTTGGCCATGCTCGGAAGCCTCAAGGTGGCTCCACGTTGAGGGAGAATAGGGCTTGGGCATCTTCTAGGAGGTGTGACCAGCCCGTGGACCAGGAGCAGGTCCAGGTCATGTGCTCAGAGATACCCAATAGCCAGTGCTAGGGTCAGGAAGGAATTTTTCTCTGGGGCAGATTGGCAATGGCCCTGGGGGTT
>JBCJKH010050134.1:32675-45935 GCA_039877255.1 Loriculus beryllinus | reverse complement strand
CCCCCCCCCCCCCCCCCCCCCCCCCCCCCCCCCCCCCCCCCCCCCCCCCCCCCCCCCCCCCCCCCCCCAAAACTCTTATTCCAGATGGTGTTTATGCAAATGATCCTATAATTGGTAAGCAGTAGTATTTCCCTTTGCCCATGTTTATTTTTTTGAGATTAAACTTTTGCTTGTGCAAACAGTGTCTGCAGGCTAGTACACAGCGATGGACATCTGTGCTTCTGCAAATCATTAGCACTATGTTAGTAAATATGACTGAAATTTTGAGTACTGATACTAGCTTCCAATACCTCATTTCACTTGATCCATGTTAGGGTTGGGTACTATCCCTTATCTGGTCTGTTTTTTTTTTTTCCTATCAGTGTTGATTTTTTCTTTTCCCACAGCAAAGCTCTGCTAGATGTGTCATCTTCTGGGGCCCCATGTCCCTGGCAGGGGGCTGCCTGAGAGCTACAGAGCAGCAAAGCAACATCCTGGTCTATGTACTGTGTGCAGGGAGTGCTTCATAGGTTAAAGATAAGCTATTTAAGGAGTTGGTTTGAACTTGGGCTCATCTTAATGTAATACCAAACATCACCTCTCACCATATGCAGTCGCTATAGTGGGTTTTTTCTTTTCATTTGCTTCTGAAAATGTGTGCACATGACAAATGATTGGTGTAGCCATGAAACTGGGCTGCAAGTGTGGAGGAGAGTGAAGCTGGGATGTGAGCAAGTTAGTTATCTACCATCAGCCTTTGGTTGTGGCTCATTTAGGATTTAAGGTGAGTAGGAAGTTCAAGCCACTGCCTTCTTTATGTGATGCTACTGTGTGCGAGGCATATCAGAAGATGCTATAAATGTGGGACTTGAGTAACCTGATTAGTGTCTAATCAGCATGGAGATTATATCTCCTGCTTGATGCATAAGGATAAATGGCCAGCATCCAAACTGCTCTTCTGTGATGGTGTTGTGCAGGGGGAGTTCAGATTCTCTGAGTCATTACTTTGGCTTGGTTGGTCAAATGTATGAAATGGCTGAATTAGAAGTGGTGCCAGGGTACCTGATATGATCCCCAGTATTTATATTCATCCAGTTTGTGAGAAGCCTGCACATGGCTCTCTGCAGCACTGAATTAGCAATAAAGTTGGGGTAAGAGTTGTATAAGGAAAATGAAGCTGAGTGGACAGTTAAAGGGAACTACTGTTTAAACATCTAAGCAGTAAAGAGACTGACATTAGAAAAATGTCAGCAGACTTTTGAGGTCAATCTGCCTAAATTTAATTTCTAGCTGCTGGTTCATTAGAAGAAACTATCCTATATCTGGTGGGGAAAAGGTGAAGCAGGTAAATTTACATGTGGTGCAGAGACCTATGTGTTCCTAAGGTACTTGGAGCTGTTGTGAGTTAAATGTATTGTGGCAGTTTCTTGCATGTGTTTCCAGAAATTTATTATTGTCTTCCAACACCTCTCTAGCAGAAAACTGGCATGTGAAACCTTGCTTCAGTGGGAGGCAGGGACCTGCATCCTGCAGTGAACACTGCAGTGGTGTCAGGGTCTTGCTTTCTTTGTCACCTGAAAAGCAGTGATATTAATAAGCTGAAGTGGTTGATCTAACTCCTGGGTCAGGCTGGTATTATTCCAATAAGCTCAGCAGTGCTGTGTTTGGGAAGAAGTGGACTGACTATATGGACATTTTGCAGAGATATGAGGCTTTTAGCAGCCTGATGGATATGTAGTCATATTGCGATGTTTTTGAAATCGTGCAGTAGGACATGCTGAAACATACTGGGGGTTGAGGGGAATGGAACTACATGACATGGTCACCTCTGAAGCCACAGTTCATGGCCTCTGCAGTAACCCTGCATTTCCCACAGCTCCAGTTGTTCGTTGTTCCGGCATGTGCGTGACTGTGACTTCCTGCCCCACTGCTGTGTTAATATGACTGTTGTAATGTTCTATGAACTAGATCAGTGAGCAGGGGGCTGGGTTAAAAATAATCTCCTTTTAACCTACATAGTGTCACAAATCTTGTGATCATCAATCACATGGCCAGCAGACAAGGATGTGCACCTCAGAGGTGTGGGCGTAGGGAGAAAGGGACTGAGTGCCTGGAGGCAGAGGCAGGGATGGCAACCTGTCAAGCAGGCTTGATGCTGAAATGCTGTTCTGTAAAATGCTGCACTGTAAAATGAGCTGTTAAGGTGCCATACATGTTCAAATGTGAGCTGCCACTGTACTGTGTTCAGATCCCCTGCATCAGGTGTGCAGTGTACGTGGCATAGTGCTCAAGGTGAAGATGGCTCACCTGAGACTATGCAGCACGCAGGTTATATGTGAAGGTATGTAACTACTCCATGTCAGACATGAAAGGCTAAGACAGATGGTGCTCCGGCAGGCTGGATAGGGAGGTGCCACCACTACCTCTTGGAAATGGTAAGGCTGAGCAGTATGTGCCTTGCCTCCTGGCCTCTCCTGGGAGCCAGGTCAGGTGTGCATGTTGGACAGATGTAATTTTTATTCGTGGGGATAATGAGCGGTGTTTACAGTGTCTGTTTGGTGAGATAGGCAAGCTGTTGGAGTGCCCATAGAGGTAGTAAGGAGATGCAGGTTAGTTCTTGGTTGTAGATTTGCTTAGCCATTATTCTGCTTCAGGCTTTGGAGGGGTACTGTCCTGGCCTTCTGTATGTCAAATATTCTTAGAGCTGGGACACGGCTCAGAAAAGAATGCAGTAATCATGACATCAGGGGGAGGGTGGGCAAAAAAGACCTTGGCTTTGTATTCTATTAATGAGACCATTCAGATTGAAGTGGTCACTTGCCCCTGCTTCAAGGATTGTATTAGGCACTTAATAAAATGTGGCTGCTGCACTCTTGGGAGGATGGTTCCACCTGATGTCCTAGCTTCTGTAACCTTGCTTTGAGTCTGACAGTGCTCTGCAGCTTGTCAGTGGCTAATGGATCATGGGGAGCCTAGTAAGGCAGGCTAATAAAAGGTTTTTCTGTGTTAACAGTTGAAACTTGGAAGTCATCTGCAACAGGGCTTCAAACTGAGTCAAAGGCAAGAAGAGTTAAGGTACCAGTCTTGTATTTGGAGCGTTTAGTCCTGGAGTTTGTGAACACAGTCACATACTAGACATAGATACCGCTGAAACCAGTGACATGTACAGCTCTGTTGAGTGTCATAGTATGAAGCAGTTGTAAAATATTTCTCTAAGAATCATATTTAGAAGAATGAATATTTAACATTTGGCAAATAATATGTGGTGGTAATCTATTTATTGTGTACAGGCAAGTACATTGCTGAAAATTCATGAGGGAAACCAACCTACAAATGCTGTGTTTGGAAATATCTTAAATTAATACTGCAGAAATTAGTGGGATTTTCGTCTTCCTGGCTTTTGACCTTTTGTAAGTTATACTTGGCTGCTTTTATTTGTTCAGATTTTAAAAATGCAATGTTCAAAATCAAAGGCAAAAGTTCAGCTCTGTGCAGAAGCACATGAAAGAGGAATAATGGCTGTTATCCAGAATCATTTAGCATGTGCCTACACAGTGCAGTGCTTAACGAGGTAGGTCCCAGAAACAGCATAACTGAGTTAAGTCAGGGCTCTGCCTCTGCAAACATACCCTCCTTCTTGGCAGAGCTAATTAGCGTAAATAGAAGGCTGCAGTGATATGTTTATACTGTTTCTAGGACTGGGGAGGTCTGACTATATTTTTCAGTATCAACCTAGCCATCTTTTCTCTGAGTTTCTCTTTAAAATTAGTTTTCCTGTCTGCAGTATCTCATATTGTCTATTACTGATACCTTGCTCACTTTCTCCAGCTGACAAAAGCTGCGATGGACGTTTGTGGGTAATGTCAGTAGGAACAATGCTGCTCTTGAAAGTCTCTCTAGACTGTTCAAGCTATTGGAGTAAACTAAGGCATTATGTATCCATGCTGATTTTTATGTATTTTTTTTTTTAAGGATACTTAGTAAATGTGATTACTCAGCCTTGTTTTAATAGCTCTAGCGTTTCTGTACTATTAAAATAGCCATACTTAAGCTTTGTTTTGCATAGCTGTTTTGCCAAGATGCTGCAGTTAGTATTTTGTATTTTAAGCTTCTGAAGACACTGTCATGGTATTACATCTAAGTCCTACTATAGCTGATTTGAGCCTTACTTGTAGAAAGCTTTCCTCTGAAAACTCTTCTGTATTGCTCCTGTAGAGAAGAAAACCATGCAAATGGTTTATGAAGAGGATGAGGTATTTCCATATTGTGAAATACTTTGATAGGATCTGTAGACTAATTTATGTGCAGTTTTTATCCATATATTATTTGTGACTCTACTTGTTCTTCTTGTGCTGCCTGTAACTAGGAGTGCTTCCTTGTAAAATAAGTTGCCTTTCCCATAAAGAGTGTTGCAGCTTACCCAGGTTTTGTGTTTTAAGGAAGAAAGTAATGCTTCTTGTCAAGATAGGTCTGTTGCTCTTGGCTTTTTATGGAAGCTTTTTTAATTCATGAATCCATTTCTGTATGTTCAGTTTATTTTCCTTGGTTTATTTTTCTTTGGATGCAGATTCCACAGTACAGCTCAGTTACAGTTGTCACACCTGTGCTTGGAATAAGACAGTGTTGAAGGGAGAGTTTTGGTTTGGGGTGTGTTTTGAACAGCACTGCGCCTTTCTTGTGAAACCCACTGAAAGGCATCAACCCAAGGGGCTGTTGGGGTTTCTGCTGGCACAGTATATCCCAGAGCAGTTAGTGGAGTGGCTTCTTGAGTCTGTTGCCAAGTATGAGGAGTGATGTTGTGGTGATTTTTGTCCATCTTAAGCTTGTGTTTATTCAGAGTAACTACTGGCTGTGGCTATTCCCTGGCGTCTTTCAAGATGCTGATGACTGCAGATTCTGACTTTGGCAAGAATCCATCCTTACAGTTGATGCCCTTGTTTTAAATGTCAAAGAAAGCATGTGGCGATGTCTGCAAAAACTGTTCCACTTTAATATTTCCTTTTTTGTATTCCTGTGACACTTAAGTATTCAGGGCTGTGAATCTGTCATTTCTCTGGAGTCCTATATGAACTATAAAAAGATTTGAGTATCTCAGTCCTTGATATCTAGTGGAGCCTATTGTTAATAGGGACTTATCTAGCTGTCCACATTTCACTGTCCTTGCTTTCCCACTTCATACCTTGTTATTAAAGATATAGCAGTGATCTTTCTCAGTGGTCTGCAGTTTACTCTGGTTTTATGCATGTTGACTAGATAATTAATTTTTCCTCATTTCCTGTGCCTGCCTTAGGAGAGGTAACTCATGTTGCCATCTCTGTTGCCACCAGATTTAAGATAACACCTGACTGAGTTGTTCTATACCTACAGTATATCTGCCTCTCTTATGGCTTTCCTTCTAATCTACAAACTTGGCTGACAAGTAGCATCCTGATAAGATTGAGTTGTTACTGATGGTCGTCTGCTGGCAGAGGTATGTTATCTTTGCTGGCTGTTTTTCACTGACAATAATTTCCTTCCTTGCTTCCAAAATGCATTACCATTTTTTTACTTTGACTGCTCTTGGGAGGCTGATATTTATTTATTTGATTTATTCTTCCAATTTGCATGAAACTATGGTAGCTTCAGTTAACAGGCATCCAGCTGCGCTCTCGGCACCCTGTTGGTAATTAAAATTAGGCATCTCTGCATTGTCCAAAGCAATATATAGAACCAAATTTTTCAAAACACTTCTGGAAATGCCTGGGTGTTAGGGATTCCCTCTCCTGCTGTCTTTCCTCAGTTTGTGTCACTGGAGTACAATAGTTGCTGTTAAGTATCTATTTTAACAGCTTTGCCTGCTGCTTCTCTCCAAAGCTTAGCAGTTTTTTTACACTAGCAGTACTTCATATGTATACTTGAGTTCACACCCCTTGCCCGAGGCTGAGATGTCCAGTAGCTCATGTGAAATGGAAAACTGTTGGGAAAGCTAAAAAGAGTGACAATGTAAATGTGAAAGCTTTGCACTAGTGTGTCCAGCAGGCTGGCCAGTTGCAAGTTGTGCTGATAGCTTGCTGGAGGCCTACCAAAACTGGCTGTTTCTGGACCTTGTGGCTTCCAGCCTGCAGCACAACTTCAGTATCAGTGGTATGTGATTCCCTATGCTTCATTTTGTCCAGTTGATCCCAGTATGGGAATTTCTGTTCTGTTCAGTGTCTCAAGTTCTAATGGCCTTTGTATAATCATGAGAAGGAAATGCTTCTCATGAGTTTACACTCTTTTTTCATTCTCACCCCAAAACCTGGAATGTGTTTTTCAGAAAGTATTATTAAATATAAGGGATTATAAATTTTTATGGTGTTGTCAGCTTGCTCCATAAGTATTAGCTCATTTGACTGAATCTTCTTACCTGTGTACCAGGAGGCCTTTTGGCAATGAAGGTTGGGGAGAAGATGGGGTTGCTATTAAGGTATACGGTGCAATGATTTCACGCCAGAAGCATGCTGCCTGTATCTTGAGACGCGTTTAAGTGCAGTCTCGAGTTAAAGTTCAATCCTCTTTAATCTAGTGGAGGACAGAAGGCTGGAGCAGTAATTTTCAGGGCATTGGTAACCTGCATGTAAAACTGTTACCTCGGCCTTGAGGCTGGCTTAGTTTACCAGGCCACTGTATAACCAACTTGTATTGTGACATTGCAGGCACCACAAAATAAGCAATCTCTTCAGTATTGTTTAATGGTGAATTTTTGTCTTGAAGGACCCTGTACTGGGGGGTTACTGATATTGGTAATGGGAGTTAGGCTGACAAGCAGATTCCAAGGATGGGGCTTTTCTGGTACTGTAGGCTGTTTAGATCTACTTTGAGATCTTCAGCTATTTGTTTTATCCTGTCTTTAACACGTGTTACCAGACAAAGTATGTCATAACCAAAGTGTCCTCAGCATTATTCACACTAAAACTTTCTTCTGACAGTATGCCTGCTACATCTCTCATCTAGTACTGTTTCTGCTTTCTGAGTTGAGAGATTTTGGGAGCAACAAAAGAGGAAATGAGGGGTGGGGTGAGATGGGAGAATGCATTAAATATCTGAGATATTTAATTTAAAACTCTTATTGCTTTGAAATGATTGTTTAACAATGTTAAAATATGTCTGTTGACCATCTTTAAATGGGAGCATAGGTTTTTAACAAACTGTACCTCATGTTTTTTTTAACGGACATATGTATTTTGAAACTGCTTCTTTGCTGGAAATGTATCAAAAGAAGGATGGTAATACAATCCTAGAAATTACATTTTTTTTTTTGTTCAGCTACTTTTTAAAATCATTATGCTTCTGCCTTGAAGATCTGGCATCCTTACTGTATTGATTTTCGTATTTTAAAATATAGATTGGGTAATACTCACATAACAGTACTAATAGGTCTGGCATCCTGCAGTTATTCAGATGTAAGGGAGAAAATTTATAGGTTGAAATGATGTATTTTATTTGGAATGGCTGTGGTTGGAAAAAGTCAGAAAGCTCTTGGGCATAAGGTCCCCACGTTAAGCCTGGCAAAATTAGTGCAAACTTCAAGCTACGAACATTAGCTGAAGAGCTATTGCACTTTGTGTAACCTCTTTGTATTAATCAGCTGAATAATTTCAGAGAAATACAGAGGTAATTGTAGGCGTGTAAAAGTGGTGTTTTCTGTAAAGCTATTCATATGACTGTTTTTAAGGGCTCTGAATGAGGCAGGCATAATAGCCAGAAAAAAGTTCATGTAAATAGATTTTAATCTGATTTTTTTTATTTTTTCTTTTTCTAATTACCATAGGCTGCTTTTAGGATAAGGCTGCTTCAGGGTAGTTCGACAAAAATAACTTGTTGGCCAAAACTGAGATTCACTGTGAAATAGTCCATGTTTAATTTGCTGTGCCTCAGAAGGCTCTTGAAGAGACCTCTATGTTTTGTACCTTCTGGGAAAATTGCTTTGCAGCCAAATCTGAGCCTGTGAATAACAGCAGGATAAGCACTGCAAGCCGTAATCCCACATTAAATTGTCAGTCATAGTCAATGTCTGTTATTTTACATCAAATTAAGCTGTGGAGTTGTTGGAACATGGGGCTGATTCTAAAGTGGAAAGCATTTATTTGCAAAATGGGATGTATGGTGGGTATAAGGTTTGGGGTCTGATCTGTTAATCCCACTCACAAGACGAGAATTTGGAGACAGAAATCACTTGTTTCAGTGTGTGTTTGGAGGGCCTGCTCGTTACTGGGGCTTCTGCCTGTGTGGTTATTTCCCCACCGCTCAAGTGAAAACCTTTCTTGTAAGTAAATGCTGTCTAGTATGAAGTCTGATAATACCAGAGCTACAAGTAAGTTAAAAAAAAAATTGCTGTTGTGTTTTAATTTATACTGGACAACTACTGGAGTCAGAACAGTGCCTGATTCTGTTTCATGTGTAATCCCATTTTGAGAAGAAATGTGCTAAAGTATTTAATCAATGTAATCTAAACATAAATTCCAAACTTAAAAATACTATTTCTGGATT
The DNA here is from genome assembly GCA_039877255.1 of Loriculus beryllinus. NCBI lineage: Eukaryota > Metazoa > Chordata > Aves > Psittaciformes > Psittacidae > Loriculus > Loriculus beryllinus. The sequence goes on along the minus strand of JBCJKH010050134.1, from coordinate 37,448 downwards.
AAAAATACACAAAACCAAAACAGAAGCCTAGCACTAGTGTTAGTGGTAGTGAGTAATGCAAACACTCAATTGGTACTAGGTGAAATAGGTACGATAGTTTTAAATTGAACATTATCCAGTGCAAACCTAACCCTATGGATATTCCAGTGCATGTAATGGATTTAAGCTGTGTCCTCAGATGGTTTTCCTCGTTGTTGTACACATTGAAACTCTTTAGTGCTTAACTGTTTGAAGACTATTTTGTGCTCACAAGGAATCGCAACAGAGAAGTCTGGGAAACTGGTACTTGAAGAGGCTGATGCAGCCTTTGCAGGAGCCACGTGAAACAATTCCCTTTGGGAGCTGGATCAGACCCTTTAGAGGTTCTCTCATGTATGACTGCCTGTTTCAGCGGCTCTATGTCTGGAAACTCTGGGAAACAGAAACCTGACGTCCAATACATCTGAGCTCTGGAATCCAGACCTGATCATTCAAAAACTTAAATATATTAGCAAGAAGTTATTCACTGAGTCTGAAGTGTCACAGGAGAATCTCTGTATTTGAACTTATTTTGCATCTGTGCATTTTTCTCTGTGGAAATACCTAAGACAAGAGGAAAAACACGGAGAAGAACAGGTGGTGAGAAGATGGATAAGGGGAATGAAATGGTGTGGGAGCAACACCAACAAAGGGAAGAGGCTGGGAACTGCAGAATTAGTAGAAGGGGAATTGATGACTGACCATGAAGTCTTGGGAACACCAGTAATGAGCAGACCCTCCAAACAAAAACATGAACCAAGTGATTTCTGTCTCCAAATTCTCATCTTGTGAGTGGGATTAGCAAATCAGACTGCATGTACACTGTTGTAGCTTGCAGTGCACGGATACACTCTTTTCCTTTCATTTTCATCTTTTCTCTCAACAAATACATGCTAAGGTTTTATTCTTTGCTTTGTGGCTCACTTTAAGATCCTGCATAAAAGCAGATATTGTGCTGCTGGGTTGGACAGATGAACTTGCATTATTCTGGATGAATTTTTAAGTCTAACTCATGATTTTGGATATCATAAGTCTACAGTGTTCCCTTTCAGTAAAGATGTTTGGATAAGGATAGTGTCATTTACTATGCCAATGAGTTATTGATGTGAGGCAACTAAACAAATAATGTGGTCTTTTTCTGCCAATTGGGGTTTAAAACACAGGAGTGGGAAATACTATATCCTTTTGAAACAAAAAGGCACTCCTTCCTTGTTTGGAAGAGCAAAGGACATAGTTTGGCACACATTTCATATCTGTCCAGTCTTGGATGTGTTTCATAGCAGACCACATGAGCACCATTAGCACCATTTTGTCATTCACACCAGTCAACCATGGGAAGGAGAATGCAATGGAGGAAGAAAGCTGACAATCCTGACCTTTCATGCTGCAAACTCTTGGTGTTATGCTTTGGTACAGTACCTGCGTCAGTCTTACTTCCCTGCAATGCTACAGAGTCTCCTCTGTCTCAAGGAAGACCTAGGCTCATGTACACTGTTAAAAGCACTGGGGTAAAGGGGTTGGGGGGAAGAGGAAGAGGGGAAGAGGCTTCCATGAGGCATCTCTAAGTACTTAATAGCACAACCCAGCATCACGTGTTCCTTCCTCACTTTCATACTTCATTGATGAAGGGCATGTTTCAGTTTTATCTAATTGAATCAGGTAGTTACATTAAAATTGGCATACGGTAACTTGGTAAAACACTTACTGCTTACAATAACAGGGCCTGGGCACTGAGCACAGCTCTACACCCTTTCCTAAAAAGAAAACCCACTCTTGAAGCAGAGAAAGTGAGCTGAATTTGAAAAAATATTTACCTTTTATTTCTTGCTGGACCCTCTGAGGTTGCTCCCAAATCAATTCATTCTGCAGAACAATGGAGCCATTGTCTCCAGGCTGGCAGCAGTCATTTGCACAGCTTGCCTCAATGAATATTTTGTCAGAATGCTTTTTGCATTGCCAATCTATGCAGGCTCCCACCCCCGAACGTGGAGCTAATTTGTAATGTGTAACAGAGGAAATGTTTCTTTTCTTTTCCTCTCCTCAAAAGAATGATTTGCCCTGCTAATGGTTAACTCTTGGCACTATGCGAACACAGAAATATTTTTCTTATAGTAAAGATGCAGCAGGAAGAATGGACTATTTTCTGGATGTTTTCTTGGGATTGTTTGCATGTCAAACATAAAACATGCCATAGAAAACTGACATTGAACTGGTTGCTCATGTTTCCCAGAACTTGCTTCCCGCCTGCCCCCCTTCCCCTGGCTCTTTACTGTTATGTCAAAATTGGATATACTTATTATAGCTCTATCCTAAACCCAGTGGTTCACAAGACCATGCCCTGTCACGCCCACAATGTGTTAGTTTATTATCTAAAGTTTCTCTTCTTTGCTTTCCTTCCTTTCTCCTCCACCCCCACACCACCACCCCTGCTAATTCTTTTGTGGAGGCTGCTGCTGTCTGAGCCTTTTTGATGAGCTCTGAGAAAAGCGTAGTGAGAAATGCAGTAGCCTCCTTCACTGAGTCTGTTCTGAAGATGATAAAACAGAGTAGCTGTGTTTCTACAACCCAAGATTCATTTCTGTTTTATAGCTAAGAATTGCTTGACTAAAAATTTAATTTACAGCACGGTCTGGAAGAAACAATTATACGTCAAGGAGGAGAAAGTGGTGAAGGGAGAAGTGACAACAAGCCCAAACAGCATAAACCCAAATGTATGCTGTGAAAAGCCACAAGAACTGAAGCAGGCAGTATAATAATTTATTAGAACCTGCACAGGTTTTTGTTTCCTTGAAAGAAGTGAGCCACTGTGTATTAATGCTGCCATGAACAAGGCCCTTTCATCTTCTGGGGATGATTTTGTTTGTGGTATTAAAATCATTCTTGTTCAAATTAAAATTAAGGCTCTCTTGAAATCACCTACAGATACGGTCGTCCCTAATTTCTGATAAATTATTCTCCACATACTGCTTTTTATCACTGGGCATTGTGTTCTGTTGTAAACTGCATCCTTTTATGCATGGGAATTCTGGCTGCAGTCTTATGCCAGACTAATTCAGTAAGGTTACTCTTGATTTTTCTCAGTGTGAGATAAACCACGTTTGTTTCCTTCATTAAAAGTTCCAGCTTATGGTGTTAATTACTGATGATAATAAAATGGGTATAGCAGTAAACCTGAGCAAAAACTTCTGCATTTGCTGTAGAACTTCTCATACTTGTTCCTTGTCTATCAGAGTTCTTGGATCTCTGGAATTTTGATTATTTGTGAAATATAGTGCTTGCTTAGAGGAATAGATACTGCAACCAATAGAAAATCTCATCAAATTGGGTGAAACTGAACATGTACAGATTTATAAGGGTTCTGTTGCTGGTTGTTATAGCTAGCATTTTTGATTAATGGGTTGATGGACAAGACCTGTTTTAGTCTCTGGTTTTTAGTGTCGTTATCGCATTCACGACCCTCATTCTCTTTCCATGAATGCCAAACTTCTACTAACTTGACTACGAGTTCGATTTAGTGTGATTTACTGAGTAAAGGTTTTTGTAAGGCACTAACGAAACAAAATTTTACTGAACTAGCTGTTTGAACACAACAAAAGGTGATGATTCAGCTACTCTAGAAAATATTTCCCTGAAAGCAGTTAAGGTTTGCTTTTTGCAAATAAACCTTTCTTCAGCACAGCTGAAGGGCAGTGTCAAAATGTGCTTGACTGTTTCAAGCTTGATCTTCATAGGATCAACCATTAGCTGTATATGGCCGCGAATTATCAGAAAGAGTTAGGAGGTCAAAATAATAATAGCATTAAGAAAAGGAGTGAACTCTGAGAGTGACTGTAACAATTCTATCACTGATAGAAGTGAATAATGACATACAGGACTACTTTAGAAGAGCTATGTAAGGTGTACATAGCTTTGGCGTTCCTTAAAGTCATGATGCTTTTTTCTATGTGAAGTTCGCTGTGTGGCATCTGAGAAGGTTGAACGTAAATTATTGCATGGTCAGAAGAGCTGGAAATTTTTAAGTATCATGCTTAAGCTGTTAAGAAGGCTTGCCCTAGTGTCAGGGCCTAGACCAAGGTTATTTCTGCTTGGTAGTGGTCTGTGGAGTGAAGCTTTTGGGCAGAAACCATGCGCAGCTTCTGCCCAGGCTCTGACAGTAAGGTAGTGTGTAGAATCCTATAATTAGGAACTGATAAATAGACCACTGAACATCCACCAAAAATCTTGTTCAACCTGAAGATGATATCCCTCTTCAAAATATTAAAAGTAATTTAGTTTGTACCTATTATATTTTATAAATTGCATGATGTTTAAGAATTTCTCCCCAGTGAATACCCAGTTGTGTGAGGTATTGTGAAGTCATTGTGCTTTCAGGTGAAATTCTTCAGTAGCTTCATCACTAATGTCAGCATTTCTGGGAGTTTTTTGAGCATTTTCACAGGAATCCACATCATCTTGCATGCCTGTTTATAAGGAACAGGAGTGCAAAAGTCTTTCAGTAGTTTTTAGGCACAGTTATTAAACTGTTTCCTGGTTTTTCAGTCCAAGTGGTCAACTGTGACATTAGCGTCATGTGGGATGTGTGGCAGCATGTCCAGGGTCAGCAGTTCAGCTTCTCTGAGGAAAAGCCAGGTGCAGGCTTTCAGGGACTTGTAGGGCTACACCTCTACTGCAGTCCAAGGTAGAACTGATCCATGTGGAGACTCAGGGTTGACAGCTGTAATAAAGATCCCCTCTGAAAGCAGCTACAGTCTGTGG
>JBCJKH010050134.1:0-32575 GCA_039877255.1 Loriculus beryllinus | reverse complement strand
CAGCTACAGTCTGTGGGCATGGACCAAGCTACTGAGTGCACACTAGGGACCCTGAATGAGCTTGCACTGGCCCTGATGGATACCAAGAATCTGCAGTCTCACTGCTATGGATAACAGAGCCAACTAGCTCAAAGCTAGTTTGAGTGTTTTGTTATGTACTGCAGATACAGTTCTTGACTGCATTGCAGATAAACTGTATATATAACTTGATTTATGTATGTACATGTTTACTCACCCTGAAACAGAGCAACACAAAGATAGTATGCAGCATTATCCCTACTGTACCAAGTCTTCCAATGGCAACTCTGATTTCCAGGGAAGAGCTGTGCCTTATTTGCCTCAAACCAGTAACGTTTTCTAACTCCCTAGTAGGATATCTAATGGTTTTGACATCAACTTGCATTATAGCATCAGCTAAGTTGGAAAAGGCCTTTAAGATCAAGTCCAATCATTCCCCCAGGACTGCCAAGACCACCACTAAACCATGTCACTAAGGGCCTCATCTACATGGTTTTTGAACACTTCCAGGGATGGTGATTCCACCACTTTCCTGGGCAGCTGTTTCAGTGCCAGTTTGCCCTCTTGAGAAAATCCTGTCATAATATGTGGTGCAGCTTGAGGTAGTTTCCTCTTGTCCTATCACTTGTTACTTGGCGGAAGAGAGCAGCCACCTCCTGGCTCCATTCTCCTTTCAGGTAGTTGTAGAGAGTATGAAGATCCCCCCTGAGCCTTCTGTTCTCCGGACTAAGCAACCGCAGTCCCCTCAGCTGTTCCTCATAAGCCATGTGCTCTATGCCATTCACCAGCTTTGTTGCCCTTTTCTGGACCCACACCAGCAACACTGTGTCTCTCTTGTAATGAGGGGCTCAGATGAAGTACATGGCACTGCAAAAGTAGTTGAGGAACCTATCTATGACTTGTCCTTCTTTGTATCTTATGATACCAACGTAGCATGTGTGTGAGCTTCTTCCATTGGTTGATGCTGGGTAGATTAGCCTTACATAACAAATAAAATTGGAGAGCATGGTGTATGTCCAAATTGTCATGGCCCTAAAAAAAATTAAAAAGGCTTCCTTTATTATGGCCTTCTATAGCTCTTTGTGGGTGTAACTACAATTTCTATTTATTGTCAATGAAATGTTCAAATATGTGAAACTAGTAATATGCAGAGTGCCATAAACAATGCAGTGATCTGTAACAAAAAGAACTGCTATGTGAGCATCGAGGATCCATGAGGGCAAAAAATAACAATTTAGCCAAATGTTCAGAGCAAAATATCTTGTGCCTTTTCCTGTCTTTTTGAAGTTTCTGTGAGCGTACTGCAGAGCCAGACTTAAAGTTCAACGTGGCTCTAATTAGTGACTGAGAAAAGAAGGTGTATTTGTGCATCAGCTGGAAAAACATGCCTTCAAGGATTCAGCTCTGTTGATCTTGGATCTGATTTCAAATTGGCTGACTTGAAAACAGCCCTTTAAACTCAGATACGGCTTCAGGAAGACTGCTGTCAAAACAGTAGAAAAAATAAACTAAGTCCTACGTATCTAACCATGTAGGGTACGCAAAAAGCCGGCCTAGGAGCAACATGGCTGACCGTTATAAATGATGTGCCCTGGGCATTCAACTGTGTTGATGTAAGGCTTCTTCCTCTGGAAATGCATGTGCATCCCTTTGTGTTTGCTGAGGCATTATCCAAACTCAAATATGCAATATTTTCCTGGGAATGGAGCTGTGTTTTAAATGCTTCAGTGGCTTCATCAAACAGTCTGGAAGAAGCAGGGTTGGCTGCTATATACATTAGAAAATACAGGAACAATTGCACCTTTTTCAAAAAGGGTAATGTGGGATAGAGGTGGGAGAGGTATTGCTTGTCCGCAGGAAATGGCAAGATTTCTGTTTAACATCCCAAGTTGCCCTTTGCAACTTCATTCAGCTGTTCCAGCAGTGAATCCAATTTTTTCAGATATATCCATGCGTTGGAGATGAATCAAGCTTGAACAATTTCAGTCTATTGATGCTTTGGCTCAGCTTTTGTAAAAATGTATTTACCTGCTTAGTACTTCTACAGTTCTGGAAAGTCTGTAGGATTCAAACAGGAAAGTGTTTTAGAGATTAATGATGAGGATTACAGCTCAAAACCTGGGATTTTGGAATGAAAACCAAATTGAAAAATTGAATGGCAAACTCACCACTGTTTAGATTAAATGAACCTCGTGCATGTACTTTTCAACAAAATGGGAAACAGTAAGCATTGGTGGCAACTGATCCTTTTTATTTTGACAGGAAGCAAACCAGATTGTTGGATTATTTCACGGGTTCTTAGAAATATGATTTCAGACAAGTTGAAGACTCATCTTGAAGATGTAAAACCAAAATATCTTGGTATTTCCCAACAGAATAACAATCTGAAAATGTCCATGTTAAGTATTTAATCCTTGTCAATAATCCCTATCTACACTCTTGTATAAACCTGCTTGCTGAGTCTGACATGGATTTATGAACGTTTTTTTGTCACCTTGTAACTCTGTTCCTGTGAGTTTGGTAAGGAATGGAAAGCAAATTCTGTTATGATTTGTTATTTGACTGTAGGCAAATCATGCTCTCCATGTCTCCAGTGTTTGCAATGGGACACTGTGCAGCCTCATGTATTCCGTTATTCTTCCATGTAACAAGGCAAGCTCAGACCTTGGACAAAAGCAGACCTTGTGAATTAGATCTTCAGGGTTTCATGAAGCTGCATGAAGTGTATGGAAACAACAGAGCTAGAGAAGCAGTCTGACTTCAGTAAAACAGAGCCATTCTTCAGAGCAGTTCCGCATCTGTGAGTTATAAGCTTCAAAATGCTATTGCCAAGCCTGATCTTCTCCAAGTATATACATACATGTCAACAAATTAGAGCAGGAGTACAAGCAGCCTGGCACTCCTGGCTTGGCTTACTCCCAGAGAAATGACCCACCCTCACAGTTTAAATTTTCCTTGGCTTCAGAGAAGTAGAACATGAGCTTAATATTCTGGATAATAAACAGAATACTGACTCAAGAATCAGGATTATATACCAGACAGAATTGTTCGTACTGTGATGCTTGTCTGTTTGGGCTTTCTGCGTAGCTGGCCCGCATCTGGGGAGTGTGAGCTGTTGCTGTTTGCTCCAGGAGACCAGCAATTGGGAGAGACTGGTAGGAAATTAAGTCCTGCTTCCCGTTTGTGATGATGAGAGGCACTTATTGAGTGCAGCAGGGGAGTTGATGGTCTGGCTAAGGAAAGCAGCTTGCCAGGGCTCCATAGGGAACGGCAGCTGCTCAGGGAGGAAGAGGAAAACATTGGGATGCAGTGGTGCATAAGGCCAAGCCTACAGTTGCAACAGAAAATACTATTTTAGAAATCCAGAGCTGATTCAAGTAATAGCCTCTCTGAACAATTTCAGCATGTAATACTGCTGTGATGAGGGTACTGTGAGAGACGTGCCTGAAGCACCAGGGCAGTGGAGGTCAACAACTAAGGAAGCAAAATTGAGCAGCCCTGTGGAGATATTCCCTGGTTTTATCAAAGACCCCTTGGGCAGGGCACCACTGTGGCAGCATTGGATGCCTACCTGAGAGAAGGCATGTACCTTGAGAGAGAAACTGGGTGAGCATCAGGCATAGAGAGCTGCTCTGTGTGTATTAGGGACAGTGCAACAGAGTAATGCTCCATGTGAGGTGGTTCTAGGGTACTCTACATATGTGTAATGGTAATTACATCTGCAGGGAAAAGATCATGAAAATGAAAGCAGGGGGGAGAAGTCAGGGAGGCTTATAATGTTTGATACAGCATACCCTAAAGTGAAAGGGGAGGAATGGAACAAGGTGGGGATGGAGAGATTGAAGTATTGTATCATAGTGGGCAAAAGGGATTTGGAGGCTGTGGGAGCTGCTTTCACCACAAATGACCTTTGCAACCACTGAAAAAATAATTGCATTCCTCTGTGCCATAAATTTCTCTCTTTCATAGAATGGGGACACTAGCACTCTTCAATCTAATGTTAGGGATGTGTACAAATTATTTATGTGTGGGAAGGCCCAGAGATCTCAGCCAGGGTCTGAGTCTTGTTATACCAAGTGTTGTAAACAGCAGGAGAGTCCAGACAGCTTTAAAAGTAATTAATCTGCGATTTAAGTGTATTTATATATTATTGTAGAGAAGCCGTTTAAGAGTCCTAGCAATATGTTGCAGCTTAAAAAGGTGGGAAGTGAAGAATAACTGTGAAATAACAAGAATCAAGTAAATTCAGCTCACAGAATAGTAATTCTTAGTCATAGGCAGAAAACAGTGGGAACAGATTTCCCAATATCTGAATATCTGGCATAACTGAGAATAGTCTTTTTTGTCCTTCCAGTACAGATAAAGAATATGTAATACTTGGGATACTTAAGAGAAAGGGTCACAGAATTAGAATGTATTATGCATTATTCTGCTTGCTCTGTCAGAAGAGAGGTGATTATATGTTCTTAGTCTATAACTTCTGTGGCTAGATAAAGTGTGTACTGTTTATTTTGTGATTTGGAGACATGGTGTTAAAAGGATAATTCTGTACCCTGCATGCATTCAGCTGGCCTAAATGTGACAAGTGTGTGATGTTGTCCCTGTCCCCCTTCTCCCTGCCCTCTTCACCCCCTGCAAATGAATAGTGAAGGCAGAGTGCTTTCAATCCCAATCTGGTTAGAAGGAAGGTTGTTACATGGGAAGTGGTTTATTGATTGCAATTTTCACAAGCTGTGATAGCTTACCTTTATCATTTTAAGAGATTCTTGTTTTGCCCTTTCACTTAGTGCAAGGTCATGGAACAATTGATTTGGCATTTGGTACAATTTGCAGTTAAAGGGATGAAAACCATGGGTGAGGAAGTAAATGGCTGCAGTGTTTGTTTTACTACTTCGTGCTGCTCTTCTCCTTTCCCTTGAATGACTACATTTTGCAAGGGAAATTAATAACCAGATTGTCAATGTGCAAATTTCTGCTTGTTCAGAGGCTCAGTTGGATCCAGTATTTCCTTCTACAGCAGGTGCCAAAGACAGAATAGGATTTGTCTGCTGTCACCCGCACCCACTTTCCCTCCTTCACGAAGATAACAGCAAATCCATGTTGCATGCTTTTATCAAAAAGTGTAATACAGCTTTTAGGTTGCAGTGCATGGTTCTTCTTTATTCTTAGCTATTTTTAATCCTCTAAGGCTCTGGTCTACCATATGACATAGTTTAAATTGTAAACCTATGTGATTTGGCTGTTGTTTGAAGATACAAGTTCAGATTTAAAACAAACCAACTCAAGAGTACACCACAAACCAATACCCAGCAAGCAACACAGTGCTCCCATATGCGAAGATTCTGTAGCGTGACGGTAGATACCAATTTTTAGTTGAAAATCTGCCTCATGATGCAATGGCTCTTTCTCCAAGGGGGATAGAGAGGCCCTGGTGTAATCTGGGGCAAGTCAAATCTAGTGGAGATTCTTGTGCAGTATGGGCAGTGATTTGGTTTTTGGGTTGGAAGCTCGGTAGCAGCAGCCCTGTGCCAATAGCTCTTGACATTTCTGCCGTGACAAAGTTCCTTAGCAACCACATCTGGCAAGCAGGGTGTGCTTGCAGGGATGCTGTCCTCCTGCCTCCAAACATTGCCCTCTGCAAGCTGCCGAGGACTGGAAGAAGGAAATGGCCTGACTCCAATCCAGACTATTCCTGAACAACTGGATAGCAGCTGTCTAGCAAATGGCAGGCACACTGAAAAGCTGCTTCTGTGTGTGCCTTGGTTTTCAGAACTTATAGTGCTCTCTAGGATGAAATACTTTGTGACAGATATTAGCCAGTGTTTATGATGGGTGTTGTTCAGAACATATCATACTGGCTGAAGATTGCTATAGGAAATGCTATTCTTGGTACTGAGGACAAGAATAAAGTATAGGTTGTACAGTTTTTTTTTTTTTCTTTATGAAGAGGACTTTGTGATTAGAATAATCAGTCGTACAGCAGCTGCAAAAAGACACCCCAACCCTTGAAGGCTAGCATCTGAGATCCTTTTGCTGTAAGGAAACACTGTAAGGAGCAGATTGTCCTTATCTATTTTCAGTATGAAAATAAGGTTATCTAGTGATGCCTTCTGTGACTGCTGATGCTGAGGTGCTTAAGGCTCTCTGTTGCACGCAGTAGCCCAAACCTTTCTGTGCAGTCTTACTAGGTAAGAGATTGCTCCTTGCTCTTTCTTAGAGGACATTTTGGTTTTTAGAGTGTGCAAAGAGTTAATGATACCCTGTTCTTAATGAGTTTAGTTCCTGAGAATTTCTCTGGCTGAGGCTGAAAACTCTGGACCTATTTCATAGGCAAATGCTGGTTTTTTTGTCTTGCTGGAAGACTGCAATTGCTTTATCTTCGTAGGTGCTGGTAGTGAAACAGAGGGGTGGAGATAGGAATGGGAATTCCATGAGAAAATTATGGTATAAAAGACATGCTATGCAACTTCCAGGACAGGTTTCTTTACTTTTGTAGCCTTGCTCTTTAAAACTGCCCAGCTTCAGGAAAAGTAGCTGTGTAGAATGAAGGCTACCTGTGCCATGCATGGAGCTGTTTGCAGACGAAACGTGGAAGAGGTGGCAATTCTTCTACTGCTAGTAAAAATTAAGATGCAAGATTATTTCTTCAGTCTGCAAGGGAACTGCGCTTCATATTTATGAGAAAAGACAAGCTTATTAGTATTGCAGTAACTCATGGTCTGTACGAGTATTACTTCATGTTGCTAACTGTATGGCCAGACGTGGCGAAGGCTTAATCTATTTCTTGTCATGCCTGCTTAATGATATCGCTAATAAGAATTAGTGTTTGAGAGCTATTGACTTCCACGCTTTAGTAAGAGCTGGGGATGCCCAGCACCGGACAGGATGAAGCCTTTTGAATGTCTTTTGTTAGTGTAAATAGGGAGCAAAAATCCACAGATGTGCTGGCTTTTTTTGCAGTAGTTACAGTGGGTATTGCAGTGGAAGTCTGCATGTGTGAATGATAATGATAAATGAACCGGGAAATGAATGGAGAAGAACATGCCAGAGAATCAGTCAGGAAATGGCAGTTAATATCAACTGAAAGGAAAATGAGCTGTGTACAGTACTTACACAGCAAAGGATGAAAAGGAGAGGAGCAATATAGTTATTATGGCTTCTCTCATCCTATTTAAGTTTTTGATGGGAATAAAAGCCTGAAAACAAGCTGGAGGAGGCAGACTTTGTCTAATCCCCAAGCACTTTCCCCTTTTCCAGTGTAACTAGGGGAACCTGGCATTAGTCATTACTTCAGGTGACTGGGGAGCAGGAGGGAGTTATGGCTGAGAAGTGAAGGGATTAGAAGTCAGTCACAATTCATCTAATTGCAGCCACTGAACTGACTTTAATTTGAGAGCTTTTGGTGTGTTATTGGCAAGCTTTCCATCTATCATAAACAAAGACACCTAGCTAATAAAAATACTGCCAACCCACTTACCTCCTACACAAAAACATTAAAAAGGCAAGTGACAAAGATGTGTCTTACACTGAATTAATACTGGCAGGAGAGGGAGAACATCTATTGATCTGGTTCACATAGACATGTCTATAACTCAAATGACTGTGTTAAGATGAAATAGCAGGTACAGAGAAGTGGTTTGATATTGGTACAGAAGGAACCTGCTTCTAATAATTATACACATGGGCAAAGCAGCTTTAAAGCAAATCAAAGTGAAGAGTTTGGTCCAAATTCAGCTCTGCTACAACTCCACTGAGGGCAGTAGTGTTACACCAAGGATGGATTTGTCTTTCAGACCTTCACAAAGGGGATGTTATTGAGGCTAGTGAAATGAATTGACAATTTAGTGGGTCTCAGGAGGGGATATTCAGAGCAGTAAAGCCCTGACTTTTTTTTTGTCAGGCAGGTACTGCAGATGGTGCAAAGAGCTCTGTGTTCCCCACAGTGCCACAGGGAGGGATCTTTCTTTTTGTAAAGGGGAAAGGCAGTGATGAGAAAGATAGATGGCAGCCTACCTGCCTATAGGAGTAGTCATTAACATGAGAGGAAATAATGAGCCCTTTGTCTGGGGTGGACCAGGTGGAAACAGCCAGCAGCCTCGCTGAACAATTGAAAATGTTCAGTCAGGTTATGTGCATCTCTTTGCTAGAACAGGAAAGGGAAGCAGTTAGAAAAGTAGTGTGAAGCTGGATATGCTAGTGCTATTCTGTTTTGTTTACAGTTCATAGCGCTTTCAACTCTGGGTGCTTTGGTGACAGCTAAAGCTAGGTAGTGCTAGACTTCCTCAGACAAACAACCTTCTGCAAAATGACTGTGTGAAGAGATTCTGTTGGTTCAGTAAGTGTCACTGTTCTCCCTGACTCAATCATGTCACACTGTGAGGCCAGGGGACACTGCTGTCTGTCATTCAGATCAGCAGCACTCATGAGTTCTTAGTTACTCGTGAAGTAAAGATGCTTGTCTCTTTCTGGACAAAGTATTCATGCAGAAGGTCAGCTTCAGCAGCAAAAACTTAGATTGTTCTAAGTGAGACTTATGTCCATTGCTTTAGCCAAACCTGTGGATGTAAAAGAGCTGAAAGTACCACTTCTCTGCTTAAAGTTTCCCTTTTAAAAGTTGAAGTAAAGAAAAAGGCATTCTTTGGTTTACACTCCAGTCTCTTTCTCAGTTCAAGTGAATTTGGCTCAGGCCATTTAAAACAGCAAAAAAAAGTAAACTCAGTTTTTTATAAGAACATTAAAGTCTTCAGATTTCTAAAGGGTGTAAATGCCAGGAAGAGCGAGCGCTTGTTTTCATAATGATGAGCAGCAGGTTGAGATTAAGGGAGCTGAAATTTAGGCTTTATATCATGAAACATTTTCTTTCAGTGGCACTTATGCGCCACTGGCACATTCTGAGAAAGAGGCAGAGCGTGCCAGCAACTGGCTCTTTTGGAAGTGGAAAAGCTGAAACACTGAAATGTGTAGCCACAGGTCCTGGCAGTAGCTGGGATATATCTGGTGATGGCAGGAAGGTCTGAGACCTGCACATTCAGTACGACCAAGGTTGTCATTTATTCTCCTTGTGCTTGGTGCTGATGTGTGGCAGAGACTTGGGTTGTTGCCTTGTTCCCCAGCATGAGTGCTGAAGCACTTGCCAAGCTACAGGCAGACATAGGTGTTCATGGCTTCAGGTTTAAGAAGCAGCCTGAAAAGCAGTTGACTAGTTATGAAATAAATTATTTTGACATTTGATGTTCATATATTCCCCTTTGACACTGGGAAGCTGAAGTACCTAGAGGAGATCTGGAGTCTTAGACTGGTGGTTAGGTGCATTGCCCTGTGGCAGAAACAAGGCTACAAAGATGTGGGAAATGCTCAAAACCAGAGTTGCAATAGGATACTCAAACTACGATTCCCAGCCTTTTCAAACTTAGGGTAGAGACTGTGCAGGTCTTGGTTTCTGGGGTAGGGACTGGCCCCTCCCAGGACTGGTAGTGCAGGGGCCTGTTCTGCAAAGCCTGACTCGCCTTGTCACACTTGTCTTGCAGGATTTCTGTGAATGGAGCAAGGAGCAGCCTTTGATGCAATGTGCTCCTACCAGATGGGTTAGCTTTATTTGCAGTCTTCAGCCTCAGCTCTCTGCTGGTCTGAACGTAAACCCTCCGTAATGCCCCATCTGCAGCCTGTCATACAACAGGGGCAAAGCAGCATGTTTTAATTGGAGCAAATGTGACCGCTCAATTATCTAATAGTTGCTGATATGCATCTAACTGCTTTAGGCAAACAACTTGATATTTCATTTTAAAAAAACCCCAAGAAAACTAGATGAATTTGTCACTTTCCCTCATTAATCTTTTGAGTGGAATGGGAGAGGCAGGAGGGAATTAAAGAAGAAACCCCACACAAAACCATAAAAGCAACCCTTTCACACTCGTAACAGTGGATATTATTCCATTCAAGAGGAAATTTGACACAATTAGTGACACCTTATTTCTGCCCCCTTCCCCTTGCTGAAGGCCAGGAAATAGCGCTGGAATGCACAAAACTTCATGTTCTCAGTAATAATGGCTTATAATTATTATAATTATAATGGTAATAATGGTGGGCAAGAAAATATCAGTGAATAAATCCTCTCTCAGAAATACCCTCCTTTAACTGCTCTTATGAAATTAGCTGGGTAACCGTGCCTTCAAGTCCCTTGTTCTCCTACTCTTTGGAGTACTGACTTTGCGTTCATCTTCTGGATCAGCAGAAATGATGATTCCAAAGGCAGCTGCCCAGTTTTGTCTCCCTGTACTGCAGCATGATTAAGTTCAGCTAAGGGCAAGTGAGCTTTCCCTGTGGCTGGGTTGCTTGGCAGCACTGGCAAGGAGGCCAGATACATGGTGGCATGTGGCTAGGATGCCTGTCCTGGTAAACTTTCTAAGCTATATTCCTCAAAATTAAGGTGAAGGGGAGCCTTCATTTCTTCATCTGCTCCCCAGATGCAAAAGGAGGTAGTGCTTTTAGGTGAAAGGCAGATGGGATATTGTTGATAGTATTCTCTTTAAATTCAAAGATTAGCAAGATTATTTAATATTGGCCTTCTGAGTTTTCAAATTCCTGAAGCCAAACTAGTCTCCTTGTTAAAAAGCAAGCCAGGTTGGTTCCTCGTAGAAGGGTATATTCTCTTAGAAAAGCTAGTAGTCCTGGCTGTCCATTAGAGAAATTGGCTGCCCTGTCCAGATGTATGCTCAGTTCAGTTCTTCGTATTGTTGTAAAATCTACCTAAGGTATTTGAATTCAAGCCACTGATGCAAGACAGGGAAAAGCAGCACCGTAAAAAGGGAAGCATTTACTGATCAGCTGCCATGGTGCGTGACAAGCCCCCTATTTGCAGCAGGCAGTGTTCTTGTGCTAGCTTCTCAGGATTAAGGTTTTTCACACGTAATGATAACACTGAAGCTGGACTCATGCATAGATCAAGCTTTCACCTTGTTCTTAATTTGAAGATCACACCATGTCCATATAACCTTCTCCTCCTCTTCTAAGGTGGACTATGCCCACTTTGCTTGATCTGAGAAACAGGATGATTAAAACTTGTCTATCACAGGGCTATTGTGAACATTCCCAGCAGCACCTTTCTTGTCAACACCAGAAATAAAGGAGGAAGACGTATGGGAGATAGCTGCCTAGGTCCTGGGTGGCTCAGGTCTGATGGCACATCAGTGGGTTTCCTGCTGCTGATGTGCTAGGCAGGCAGAGCTGCAGTCTGCAGGCACTGCTGCTTTCTCCTTCTCCAGCAGCCTGGACTCAGTGTTGGTGGGAGCTCCTCTGACCAGTGCCTTCTCTGAGTGTTCGAAATGTCTGTATTAGCTTCTCTTGCCTCCCTGAAACTGAATGCCATTTCAAGTTTTAGAACTTCCTAATTGTTTTAATTTAGTAAAAATGGAAAAAATGCATAAAAATGGGAAATTGATGTTTCTCAGTTATTTTTACCCTCTCAGCTTTTTCTCAAGCAATAACAGAATTAGGTTTTATGGGGGAATTTTCTGGGGAAAAGATTCCTATGCTCTGTATCTTGATTTTTTTTTTCTCTGTATAACTTTTCTAATTATCTAAATTTCTTTTACCCAGAACTTTTTAAACAAAATGCTGAACCCAAATACCAACTTTGCAAACCTTGAGGGACTTGCCAAGTTCTCCTGAATTGATGGTTCCTACTGTCTAGGTTTTCTCCTGACATAAAGAGAAGTGATACTTGAAAATGTCTCCATTTTCTCTGTAAAGGGATAAAATAAATGCATTTGCCAAACGGACAACTTATATGAATGACTTATGATTTTACTTTTAAACAGAAATCTGCCAGCTATGTGCAGCTGGGAGTTTAATTCATACTGAATAATTTACGCAATACATTTTTCTTTTTCTTACTTTTTTTTTCCCTCCACTCCTAAGTTTTTTTTTAACATAATCTTTATTTCAGGCTTAACTCCAGTTTAACAGATGCTTTTGCCCACAAACATATTAATAGGCAGATGTCCTTCCTTCAACTAGTGTGAGTTTCCTGGCTTTGTCATCATGTTCCCATTTTAACCTCTTGGGGTTTGAGGCCTTGTCATGGAAAAAGATTTCTGTTCTGGGATGGAGCTTATTCGGGTGAAGTCAATGTGGAGCCAGCAAAGAGAGGAAGTGAGCTGCTTTGGGAGTGCTGGAGTTTGTGATGAATGACATTCTTTACTACCCTGTCACTGTTGGAGCAGAGAGATACTTCTCCTTTCTTATCTGGGAAGACCTGTGCATGTCCTGCAGCCCAGGTGGGCTGCTGGCCATAGCATTTGGGCACTGGGTGTGGAGAAGCCTAAAAACACTCTTAAATAAGGTTGAAGGAGACTCATTGGTGGTTTTATACTGGCTAATGCTTGGGGGAGGAGAGTGGGGAGAGAGATACAGAAGATGCTTGTTTCTGAAATCTTTTTCTCTTCTTAACCAGGATTGAAAACCTGATACTTCTTATGAGGACCTGAACCATTTTGTTCTGTAATTTTAATCTTTTAAGATTTACTTTTGAATTTGGGTATGGTATGCATTGTCAAATTCCTCTAAACTAATATTTAATGCAGTAACAATATAAATATGCAAATTTTTAAAGAAAGCAAAGCAACAATCAAAATGATTAATATTGACTTTTATTCCATGGAGCTTTTAATGAAATCAGAAGAGTTTTGTATAGTATTTGATTTCGATGTAAAACTTTTTTAATTGCATTTTTTTTAATTGCAACACATCTGAGCAGTAGCTTTGAGTGGTTCTGCAGCAACTGCCCTATGAGAGCTGATTTAACTATGCCTGAGCTGCTCTGAATTCTACAGCTTATAGATGGCATTGCAGTGGAACAGCAAAGGTAGACTTCCTAAGGGGAAGTGAAATAATATAGTGCAGAAAATGGACCATCAATGACTGTCACATCAGAGGACTCTGGCTTTGTCCTGTGGACTCTTGCACTGTCTTTGCCAGTTGTCTGCATTGTTGAGACAAGAAGGTATTTTATATCCTGTGGGGGAGGACATGACTGATTTCAAGAGCAAGAGGGTTTACCTGCCTTCAAATGGGTGATGCTTGCTGCCCTTCACACGCAAGCAGCGTTTTTCAAAGGCTTTGAGGCAGATCTGCCATTTCTGAAGACACTAGGAAAGAGAATGGGCTGGTGCAGAAGGGCAGTTTGGCATCTGCAGGGAAACATTAGCATAGTGCTGTGATAGGCAGTGGGTCTAAGTGCTGGGAATAAGAAAGTCTATTTCTCCAGCCTTCAGTGGTGGCTTCTTGTCAAATCAGTTGACTTTGGAGGAAAATGTGGAAATAGCCCGTGCAGGAGGAGACAGGGAGCTCCTTTCTTGTCTGCCTGGGATGGCGGCTGTTCATGCAGGTGTGGGCAGGCTCTGGCCAGGTTCCTGCACCCCTGGGAGCTGGTTGAGCAGGTCATCCTTTGCAGAGCCTTCACAGAAGCCTGCTCTAGAGAAGCTCCAGTGCCTTATTCCCAGCGCAATTACAGGCAACTGGTACCTATAATGTCTGGGGAACTGGGGCAGAGTTTGTGAAGGTGTTATTTGTCAAGTAGGTTCAAATTGTCTGAAAAGTCAGGAATAAGAGCTGTGAGCTGTATTTTAAGGGAGGTAGGTCTTCATAGGTTTTCATGTGGCTATGGTTTGAAAGTGGATGATATTGTAGCTGTAGCTTAACTTGCTAATTATTTGGAGATATTAACTTTTAGATAATACAAAACCTCTTTGTAAGGACTGCGTGAAGGTAGGTGGTGTATTAGTGAAGCTGACAAGTTTGTCTTTAATTAGAAATATCTTATAAGCTTTCTTAGTTCAGAAGAATTTGGGCCTCTGTAGAGCTGGGTGACAGCAAACTCATGTAAAACAGAATTGTTTTACTGTGGTGCAAAATCCAAGGAGGTTAGAGCATTAAAGCTTCAATCCTCAATTTATGCCTAAAGGAGAAATCTCATAAATCTTACCAACTCTTTTCCCTGTATATAGTATATCCCAGTATAAATTGCAGAGCTCATCTGTATTTGTAGCTGCTTGTGGAACATATTCTCTTCATGTTTTAGGAATTTGGAAGAACAGATGGTGAAAGCTTTGTCTAAATAAACTGAATCCCAACTAGAGTTCTCAACATGAGCAAATCCTGGCTATTAAAACCACAAAGAATCTGGCAGCTAACAACCACATTTCTATCCTTGCACTACTGTGTGCTGAAGTGATACCTTTCTGTACAGAAGTTTCTGAGAAAATCCTCATTGACTAAGGCTGTTACGAGCAAGAGATGAAATCATATAGAAGACATATGCTGGAGCAGCCATGGAAAAACAAGCTACAGCACACACTGGGCTTCACACAAATCTAGCTCTCCTGAGCTGAAAGGCCAAAAAAAGATGAGGTCACCGCTCCTCATGCTTGCTCAGGCTCTTTGCCTTGTCCTCCCCAGGTAGCTTCAACTTGAAAAAAGACAAAGGAAAAAAAACCTCAAAACAAATCCAGCAGCAATGGCCTTAAGGGTGTCAATACTGTTTAAAGTCTCCAAATTATTCCTTACACAGCAGCTAAGTCATGCTGTGATGGAAATCAGTTTCATTTTTGGAGTAGGGAGTTTATTGTGCTGATCGGAGTAAGGTGCATTTATGCTGTGCTTTTGTCTTAGAAGTCCTGCAGGGAGGATTGAGCATTTTGGCATTTCCTGTGGGCTAATTTCAGTGCAATTTTTATCGCTGCAATAGGTGAGCTCCTGGGTATTCATCACTGTAAAAAATTACATTATTTAACTAGGAGCCCATGCATTTTAGGAACTTAAGTTTAGACTCACTTTTTAAAAATCATGGCTCAGTTTAACATGAAGCAATCTTTGAATAGCCTTGGTCTTTGAAAAAATTAATGTAGTAGTGAAGGTGAAGTGGGGGTTGTTATATGCTGCTCCAAGTTACCCCTGATCAGGTTCCAGTAGGAAATGAAGGGGAAAAGGGAGAAGGGGAGGCTGTGCGCTGCTAACAGCTCTTCTCTTCCAGTTATTGAGGCTGGAGCAGTGGACTGTGTGCTGGCTCAGGTCACCTACTTAGCCTGGTGGTTAGTGCAGCACTTTAAGGGATACTGAGATAACTTTTGAAGTAATTGGATGTCGTTGACAGGTCTAGAAATCATCTGGAAAGCTCTGAGGACAGAATTGATTTCTGCAGTGGTCATCCTTCCTCCCTGTTGCATACTGCATTGAAGTGGTTTGTGTGTGTGTTTTTTTTGTTTATTTTTTTCTTTATTTTCTGTTTTATAAGAAAAGCACCTAATGAAAGTCTTCGAAGTCATTCAGATAATACTCATGATAGAACCATTTCTAAATCTTTTCCAGAGGCACATAAAGTCAGTGACGAGCTGTGGCAATTTTTATGGGTACCGGTGAATCTGTTTCTGTTTTTCTTTAGTAAACCTTATTAACCAGTGTTTAAATAGTTGCAGAAAATAGTGCCAAGTGTCTGTAGATTAAACCAGTTTTACTCAGATTCCTGATTTAGCTGGGACGTAAAACCAACTTAAAATTAGATTATTACTTTGTTCATGCAAATGCATTCAAACTGTTTTGGATCGTACATTAACAGTGCACGGTGTGTCACCGTTTGTTAACAGTGGGTGTTGCATGAGCATTTTTTTAAGTGAAAGTCCATTGTTGGCAAAGGCAGTTCACAGTCACCCTTCCAGAGTATCTGAACTACGCTGAGTTGTGATCTTCGTCCATGTTCCTATCTGTATACTAAAATCCTCTTCCAGTGCTTTAAAACTTCAGTTTAAGGATAAGCCATTGTGTTTTCCAATGAACTAAGCATGAAACCCTGCCAGATGGTGATGAATGGGGGGCTTATGCAAAAGAGGATATTTGTCCAGAGCCAAATTTAGGGAGTTGGAAGTTTCATGGCATATTCTCCATTACTTTTTTTGAGGCCTGTAAATATGACTCTCAGTGTTTGCAGACAGATCCTTGCAGTAAACCAAACAGTTAAACAGAACAGTGATTTTTCTTTTTGCATAGGTCTAATGCCTCATTCACTAGAAACTAGAGCACTTGTCTCAAGTGCCCACTTCACATTAGCTTCCATCAGAAAAGGTGCTCCAGTCACTTCTCAAATCAACAGCATCAGCAGGTCTCTCACAGTGCCAGAAGGCAAATGTGCCCGGACCATGAAATGGTAAAAGGGTAACGCCAGTTCCCCTACTCTGCCAGCTGGAAACCTCTGCTTGGTATGTTGCAGATAAGTGTGGGCTCTCCCATGGGCAAGAGAGCTTTTCCTCCAGGAGCTGCCCCAGGCTACTTGTACAAAGGGGGGAAAAAGACAGTGGGTTTGTATTTAGGGGTGTGTATTGGTGCTCTGCAGCTACTGCCTGTGTGCTACTATCCCCCAGCAGTGGGTGTAAGCTTGTGTGCGCTAGCTTTTGAAGGCAAAAGTGCCTCATCCTTACCGTGAGAAAAGTGCACACAGCCAGATTGCTTGCATGAGATTGCTCTGACACCATGCCATGTCTGCCTCACTGAGAATGGTTTCTGAAGCCCTTAAGGGCTTTTGCTCCTGTTAGTTCCTGTAGTTGAAATATATGAACACTTGCTCTTACCTTCACTAGCCATAGTGAAGTGCCTAAAGGATATTGCGATGTGTTTGACCCACCTGTCTTTAGGTGTGATCTCTATTTGGTGCAGAAGTCATGTAGTTCATATACTCTTGCATCATATTGGTTTCTTTTTGAAGGACTGTTACAATTGAGTTGGATGTGGATATCATGTGAACAGGGAAAAAGTCCTCATAAAACTTTGCTAGCCCAAGGGTTGAGAGAAGTCAAACCTTTACCTTAAAAATAAAGGTAAACCAGGAAAGGTGAAAGACACAACTTCGTGAGGGGAAAAAAAAAGAATAGCTGGTGAAAGAAGGAGAGATGAAATAAGACTGAAGAACTTATATCGTCAGGTGTTTTTCCACACTTCTGCAAATATCACGCTTATGTAGCTGTTATTGCTTTGCTAACAGTGCTGTTCAAGGATTAGCCTTTCACCTTGAGTCCTTTTTCTTCATTTTCTTCAAATTTGGTCAACCTTCAGCTGGCAGCAGTGGCTCCCTTTAGGATGTGAAATGGCTAACTCTTTTACAGTGCAGTAGTAGCATCAGGAATAAGGGTCTAGGAAAGTTTTTGAGTGTGTTCTTCAAACTAATTCTTAGTTTCTCGTGCTACAGATAAAACCTTTAATTTGGGTTTCAGTCTGCAATTGCTTTTAATATCTTTGTGATCTTTTCAAACTTGAATATCTTCTTTGGCACTGATTCTTTCTTTCCTTGTTCCCCCTTTTTTAATCATTCATTAATTAATTTCCTTTTCTGTCTTATTTTGATTTCCAGTCAGGCATGTATTATAAGGCACTGGGTTATATTTAGAAGGTACTGTACCTCTGGAATAAGAAATCTCATTATGCTTGTGGGATATTATCCCATTTCAAGTTGCTCAATATAACTTGTCCTAGGCCTGCATAATGCCTGATATCATGGCAAAAGGTTATATCTTTTAGTGTTTGGATTGTTAGGCATAGCGAACTCTAGTTTCAAACACTTATCAAATAAAATACCAATAGTTTCTTAACGTCCACCTGCCTTTGCTGTAGCACACCAGAGGCAAAGAGCTGTGTGGTAAGGTATCATGTAAAACATTAACTGGAAAACACTCCTGGGTATTCTTTACTGCTTCTGACACCAGGATTTCAAGCCCTGCCCAGTCCTCAGAAGGATGATGTTACTTGGACTCTGTCAAATTTGGGATCCTTTGAGGCCTGAAACAATATTTATTCTTCTGTATCACGGACCTGATTTTAGTAAAGGAATGATGTTGACCAGTGACATTTAATTAGGTGGGAAAACATTGTCTGTGCTCTGACACTGGGAGGGGGAAAAATAAAGGTTAATTTGTGAGCAAAATTACTGCTCTCGCATGTATAATGCAGCATAACTTGTGCAGCACTTGCTGTCTCCTCTGGTGTGGAGAGGGAAGACTGCCCAGAGTGGGAGGAAGCCAATGTGGTTGTTAACAGTGGGAAAACTGGAAGGGTGTAATTGGAAACATGAAGACTGTGGGTTTTTCCTGTGGAATTCCATGGAACTATGAGACAGTCTTGGCTGGTGCTCTTTCTTAGCAGTGCAGCTGCTGATGGTGCCAGGGGACTTTTTGGAACAGAGCCCAAGCTGGAGATAGACACTTGAAATACCTTGGGCTAACTGTAAGAAAGTCCCTGTGCTTTTCATATAGAGAAGACAAACCTGGGCTATTGCTTGACACAATAGAGCTGAAAGACGTTATGTTTTGCTTTTTGAAGAATTTGTCTGTGCTTCTTAATACACGCCAAGATGTCCAGTAGGTTGTTTAAATCTGAAAGTATGACTTACACCGCTGTTGAAGCAAATATTGGCTTGGCTGATGTCCATCATTGCACTAGGCCATCCTATTCCTTTAGTCACTTGCAAGGGATGAATAAAGAGAAAGACAAGTAGTGCATTGGCAGACAAATTTTTCTTTCATACTGTTCAGGAACTTGCACTCCAATATGCAATTTTGATGTAAAAAAAGTATATGCAACAAAAACCAAGCAAACAGAAACTGAACAAGAAAGTCCCAAGCAACAAAAAAAACCCAAACACCAATAAACGAACCAGTAGGCAAGAAAAAACATGTTCAGGTGTTCTGTTTGAATCTTCTAAAGAGGAATGTCTACATTAAAAACTAATCACCGAGCTAACGGTCAGAGAGGATTTCATGATCTTAAAATTGACTGATATTGGAATTTTGGCTATTGGAATTCTGGAATTGATGGGTAGGCTGTAGGCTAAACTAACATTTGCTTAGGAAATGTGGATGAACTGAAGAATTTTCAAGTTCTGAAAGACTGTTTATAAAATAAAAATATTGACAAGTCTTTCATAGTTCACTGAGCAGAACTCATGTCTGTTGGGATTATATTGCCAGAGATGAGTCTGCTTGTGTTATTTAAAATGCTTGGAACTGGTTTGCTTTAAGATGTTGTAAAGGGCTATTTTCCATTTTGCTAGAAGGAGGGAAAATGACTTTGTCATTAGAAGCTGTTTCCAATCTCTGAAGTGGGTATTTGGGCTTTCTTTTTTGGGCTTTCTCTGAAGTACATAATTAATATTTGTATCCCAACAATTCTCAGTCTCTGTGAAAGCAAAGAATTTTGAAAGCCTATGTGTAATGCTCATGTGTATCTAAAACAAACTTACATATACTGCTGCATTCATGTTGTACCCAAATGTACATGGCAATTGGTGTGTTTTAGGCCCAGCATTATTCGGTGACTGATAGTAAAAAAACAGACCAGCTTTCAAAAAGAAAGATCGATTTGTTGCACAGACTATCCTCAGCCCAGCAAGGCACATGAGTAAGTTCCTAAGTGGAAAGGGTGTGTGAACTGCTCGTGTGGCTTCTGTGCAATTAGTTTAGTTCCTTAAGTTATGTACAGTGTTGATTAGTTTGTTGAAGATAGTCCTCATGTGGTTAGTATGGACAATTTTGAGCTCTTAACACAGCAACATAAGTGTTTGCTTACAATGGCTCCTGCTTTCAGTGAGGTTAAAGAATTCACAGAGGTTTCACTTCTCTCTGAAAGTTATCACAGCTACCTGATATTTCTAGTACAGCATCTTTTTTGGACTGGCTCTGTGTATAGCCAGAATTCATTTTGCTGCTTCCAACCTTAGCTGAATGTTCTCTGCAGCTCAGTATGACATTTCAGTTATTACTTCAGAAACCTGAAAGGTTTAGCAATATTGCAGATTTCCGTCTTTCCTAACATTTTGGCCTTCACACTGAGGATGCAGTCACTACATTTTGACAACGTATTTTACATTTCATTTTCTGTGCAGTGTTTTATTAGATTAACTCAGATAGGAAGAATGGCTTCACATTTATCATGAGTGACTTGCACATTCAGTCAAACACTGTGTGATATTGAGTAGTTTAAATCTCCAGTGTATGAACTGTAAATTAACATTAAAGGCCTCTCTTAACATCCATTACTCTGTTTAAATAGTCATGCAGAAATATTAGTTGCAAGTAATTTTTTCTTGAATACAAATACATCATTTGTTCTAATGTTGTCTTAACTCTTGATCTGCATGTCATGAAGACAATATCCTAAAATTAGGAAATGGCAGGGCTGAGTACTGTAATGGATAATTGAGACTTACTGCCATTTAGTACAAGTTTCAAGTTTGCTTGCGACTCAAGTTACTAATTTTACTAAGAGGTAATGATACTCTGCTTGCTGAGCATAGTCCCAGAGGCTAAATACCCATCCTGCTGGGACTATTGATTCAGTGTTTTGATAGTCATAGCATAAAAATCTGACCTGTGAAGATATTCAGGATGTACTCTTCTGTTGCAAGGGATGACTACTCAGTAAAGTAGCCCTTTTAGGCATCCAGGTACAACAGTGTGGACAGTATTCACTACAGACTTTTTTTCTTCTGATAAGCAGAGAATTTCAGACCCCAGAGCTCTTCATTTATCACACTGCCCAAGTGTGGGTATCTTGGAAACAGCCAAGATAAATAAATCAGCAAAAAACCCACAGTATGCTACAGGATGCATTTCAGAGTGGAATCTAAAAGCAGAACTGTTGGTGAGGAGCTTGTCATTTCCAGTTCATGTAGCAGCTGTGAAAAACGTCTTAGCATCTTCATAATCCTGCAGCAGTTTATCGATTTGCACTATAAGGACTAGGATTTCTGCTTCCTAAGGAGCTTAGGAAGCCCAGTGACATGCACACAATACTTCTGAAGATTGAAATGGGAAACCATGGCTACTGAAATCTGTACTGTTGGCACCCATCGATGATAATACCTTCTCACTGTTTTGCTACATACTCACCTCACTGCAACTTGTCTCTACCGGCTTTCCCTGCTTCCTGTTACCTTTGCTGTTAAGGTGCACAGTGCTACGCAGTAAAACCTTACCTCCTCCATCTCTTCTTGCAGCCTGCTGTGCATATTTTTCCAACCTCATGTAGCTAAACAAGGCAAATTAGGGAGCTGGAAATTCATTAGTACTTTTCAGAACTTCTGATCATGCTTGAATATTATTTGTTTTAAACTACATGGGGATTAAGATCCTTTGAAGTTACTTGATTAGTGTTTAGAGAAAATAAAATGCCAGTTTAAGCTTCTGATCTTTTGTAACAGCATATAGAACTCCAGTATTCAAATTTATGCTTAAGCCAGCTGTTATAGAGTCATATTTAACCAGAAATTAATTAGGCTGGAAAAGAAAAAAAGACTAAAACTTGATTATGTTTAAGCTTGTATTTCAGTTTCCATCTGTGGTGAAATCAAGACCTATTCAGCTTTATGATCATTCATGGAGATGGCTTGATTTTTATTCTTATAGATTTTAAATTTCTTGCCTATTGTCTTTATATATTAAAAATGACCTTATTTTAAAATTCTTCATGTTTTAACATTCTTAGTAGGAACATTACCTAGTTGAAACTTCTGCAGTGAAAAAAGGCACATGCTCTAGTAACAGAAGCTTGGCTTTGTCCCTATATTTGCACTGCTTAGCTGATCTGTGCAAAAGCTGATCTGTGTTAATGCTTAATAATAGCATATGGCAGCTAGCTGTATGTAATGGTTGATCAGTTGTCACAATTAATACATTTACACCTAAGCTGTCCTTGTTTTTCTATATCTAATGCTCGCTGTACTCATCACTAGCGTGATACTGAGTGCCCTGCATAGATAGATAGACAAATATCCACGGAGCAGAAAGTCTCAGATATAGCTGTTTTGCAGAAATATTTGATGAGAAACAACTCTCCTCCAGCAATAAAACCTGAAACAGTTGACTGCTTAAATCAAAGTATACATTTGAAGTGATCTTAAAAAAACCAATAAAACTTTTCCCAGCATGTAAGCTTTGTATACTGTGAGGCGGTCATGCCAAATGCCTTGTGGAATAACTGCTGTATAAATAGTGGTCATGGCCATTCTATGCTGCAATAAAAGGGTGTCTGTTGCTGATTACATAGACTTCAATGTCTTCTACTGTCAATGTTCACTTTGTGGCAGTCTAGTGCAACCCTAGATAGATTAGGCTATAAGGTGCACTTAGAAAGCAAATGTTGGTCTGTCAGGAAAAGTCTATGCTGTGAGCTTGAATGAGCTTAACCTGTCAAGACTGAGGTGCTGCAATGCGTGTTTTAAATATTTTTAGTTCACATACTCATTGGACAAAGAATCTTCTGCTTCTTCCTTATAAACGTAATAGCTACTGTATTAGTAGCTATCTGTTGATCTGTTCAGGAACAGCTGTAAAAGCGCTGTCATCATGTGAGCATGAAGATGTTAGGAAGATCTTTGTTCCAGTTGACTAAAGTCTGTAAGTAACATTCAGAGGTCTTTGTATGTGTGAGGGGCATGATACAGTCAGGCACTGAGACAAGACTGTAAAGAATTTAGTGGGCTGGTGATGCCTGCATCTTCTTATCAAAACCTGCTGCAGTTGGAAAGCCTGTATCTTGTAGGTACAGGGATGATAATAAATCCTTACCTGGGGGGAGCAGGTATTTAGTTGGTAAAATTTATTTTTTCTTTGAGTTTTGTGCTAGTGTGTTTTCTAGCTTCACGTTCGCATAACAGCATCCTTAATTTTTTTTTTGTTTTAGTCTTATTTCTTGTGATTAACATTACATTATTCATGCTAATGAATTCGTTTGGGGTTGATGTGCAGTGTGTTCAAGCTGGAGTTTGTACCCTCCTAATCCTAAGTCTCCTTCATGAATATCTTCCTTGCCTGTAGCCTGGGTAGAACCTGCTCTGTCCCACGCTGGCATGTGAGCAGACGATTCATAGTTTTCAGTCAATTCATCATTATTTATGATATAATCTGTGTCGTCATCCTTCAGTTGATCCTGCATTCAAACAAAGAAGAAATCAGTGGAAGGAAGACTCTTGAGGAGGAGTTTTGTTAAAGCTTAAATGGAGAACAATTCTAAAGCAATTCCACTTTCATTTCATTATTTGCTTATTTTTCAGGTATTAATTTGCCACCTTGATGTTGATTTAAAACAAACAATTGCTTACCATATTCTGTTTTCCAGCAGTGTTGAGAAACATAATCTACCCCTCAGATCTTAAAGATATAATTTCAGTGCTAAAATATCACTTATGCAGCCAATACTTTAAGCACCTGATTAAATTATTTTCAACATGTCACTCATGTTTGAATCTCTTGCAGTATTAGTGGCGATTCTTGAAAATATAGCACAGTACCTTTTGGGACCTCTTATTCATGACCCTGAAGAGATTGTGTAATGATGAGCCTTGAAAGTAATAGGCTTTGGAAAACGGAGTTTACCAAAGTGTTCCATTGAGGATGGCAGGGTTTGGATTACACCTTAAATACAGTTAAGCAAACTGGGTACTTACATCATAAGCACTGGGGCTGGTCAGAAGCCTGGCAACCGGATTACACCATTCAGGTAATGTTGTTGTAAGTGGTGGACCAGCATGGGTTAAGATAGGTTTTAGGTATCTGTAAAGTTTGTTAAAGAATACTTCTTATAGAAATATTGTTACTAACATGTTTTTCTAGTACGCAAAGAAATACCTTTTTAAATAAAGGAATTGTCTAACTGAATGGAAACAGAAAATACCATCACTTTACCCATCCGTTACTGCATACCTTCACCTGTCATCAGAGTTGTCTAATGTTTTTCGTAACAACAAACAAACCTGCACACCAAACCAAGCAAAAAACCACTCATCCAACTCAAAAGCAAACCCCCAACCACAAAACAAACCCCCAAATATTTTGATGCTCAAAGTGTGTTACATTCTGAAGGCTATTGGAATGGCTGAAAGGGGATGTGTTGTGGAATACGTAAATGCAGTAGGAAGTGGAAAAGAGGAAATGTGTACTAGATTATCCTGTTTACTATTATCATCTATTGTTTGCTGTAAGGTTTAACAGGAAACAAATTAAGATGCAACTGTATCAGTTGCTTTGTGTAAGAACAGTAGTGAACACTTTCTTAAATACATACTCAGCCTTTTGTAAAATCAATGCATTTTTCTTCAGTAGGCAAGGTTTATTTTGGCTGATAAGTTTATTGCTGGGAGTGTGTTTAAGTTATGCACAATACTGGCTTTTCCGCATTCGATGTATTTATTTTACACTTCATACGTCAATGCTTCTTTCTATAAAATTATGTTACTATGTTAGGAACAGGCTTTAAGCTATTGTCTTGCACCTGTCTTTCCAATATTTAATCCAAAAGTGCTTTATTGAGATAAAAGAAAAGCCTGCTCATCTTGAGCAATTATATCATCCTCATAACTGTCAATAACCACTTTCCCATGAGTTCCTCAAGTTGACTTATCTTCTCTGCTACTTTTACTTGCAAAATAATTTTCAGTGCTCTTCGGAAGCAAGTCTGTCAGCTATTTTTGCTGTTAAGGAAAATTTGCTTTATTGATTGCTGTCCTGCTTTCTCTCCCTGCTCCTTTCTCTTGCTTGCTTTCTTGCGCTTTCTCCCTCACGCTTTCTCTCCACCCTCTTAAAGAAGGAGGGAACAAATGTAAAACAGCAGTGGCTAGAGCTCTGCGTCAATACTGTAGAAATACTGAGTAACTAACAGCGAGTCTTAACCATTCCTGTGTCTTCTTTTCTTTATTGGTTGTTTATGGTATCACTGTTTTACTCAAAGTACAAATTCTGTGTTCTGAGAAATGCTGTGTAAAATATGTATCCTTATGATCTTGGTTACAGATTGAAAGGCTAAACAACTTGCTCTTCTATCCTCTGTGCTATAGCCATGTAAATTCTATAGTATCTAGTGTGCTTCTACAGTATTTGTGCATTTTTTAATTGAATCTGTCAGAAAATTGTGCAATTCCTTTCTCCAAGGTCTCATACTGAGTTAGTGGGAATTAAAAAAAAATAAATACTTTAATATAAATTTGTATCAGAGTGATGATCAGGGTGGGAATCTCATTAGGTCAAATTGTAATCAGAAAGTTTAGATCCTCTTGCTTCTGAAAGAATAAAATCAAACCAAAAAATCCTTTTCTGATCAACTCCCAATTTTATTTGAAACCTCTGAAGTGCCAAACAATTAAGAACTGTTATTAAATGCTATATGCGAAAGCTGTCATAATTGTTGTTTTCAGCATTTCAGAGAAAACATACTTTCATTTTGGTTTTGTAATTAGGAGCCTGATTTCAGATTTTTAATCTTTGGAAATATTGTCTTTGTTAGTACAGACAGCCTGGATTGTTTGAACTGAATTGTCAGATTCAGCCTGAAAAATACAGGCTTGTAATGGAAGTTTTGTATGCTTATACTGAATTCCGCCTGCTCTGTTCTTTTATTCTCTTCCAGAACAAGTAACTGAATATGAATATTCCTCTACACTTCTTCCTTTACCCTGGTGATCTTGGGGATAGGTCTTAAGCTAAGCTGCCTTCTAACTTTGTAGTGAGCTTTTCCACCTCACAGTAAAAATTTGAGTCCTGTTTTCCTCCCATGCTTGCATGGAGGCCAGCACTAGATCAGATAGGAACAGGGTGTGCATGCTAAAACAGGCAGTCTATTTAGCCACCACAGTAGTCTTCAGATTTTTTGAGACACCACTACTTTTAGTGCATCTGGTGTGCTTAATTTGTTGCCCCATGTGTACTCTGGTGTTCTTGAGTGACGGCTTTATTTTTGGCTGCAGTAGGTCCTCCAATTCCCCTTTTTCTGCATGTACTCTTAACATTCATCGTGTGTTGTCCATGCTTCTGCTTTCAGGCCTCTTGGGATCCAGTTTAAAGTGAAAACAATTTTCTTGTGCTTGTTGCGATGCTTCTGATTCTATAATAAATTATTTATCTCTTTATTCCTTACTTAACTAGCTACTACTCAGTCTGCTAAAGGGACTTAAATTCCACTGCCCTATTTTTCGTTGTTTTAATAACCTATGCCATAAATGTTTCTTCCTTATTGTTGACACAGTTGCTTTATAGTATTACAGGCATAATCACATCATTCAGTGCAGCATGAAAGAGGAATTCTAATATATGTGCAGTGCTGGCATTTCAAAATTGTATCGGACTTGGGTCTATAGTATTTTAAGGCTGGCAAGAAATCTTATCACACTCCAGCTGCTCTGGTTGCATCTCCCAGCATCTCTATGTAGAAATAATTTAAATAGTGTAATAGAAAAAGGTAAATTTTACATTAAAGCTGTTTTAAAAATTGGAGGAAACTAAGTATAAGCCTCAGCTTAACTCATAAATTACTGCTGAAGTAAAGTCATGCCTTCCTAAATCATGGATAGGGAAAGGATAGCAGGAATATATTTCATCAGTCATCCTACTTCTAGATTTGCACTTCAGGCTTCCATTGACCAAGCAGCCCTTCTGCATATTTCAGCTTCTACACTGTGTAATATACTGTGTTAAACATTAGTATTATAAAGGCAGTATCTTCTAGTTGTGGCTTAAGCTCAGATAGCAACTAAGTACCGTGCAGCTGCTTATTTTGCCCTTTCTCCCAGTAGGATGGGGGAGAGAACTGGAAAATAGGTAAAACCCTGTGGGTTGAGATGAGAACAGTTTTTAATAAGTGTGAAATAAAGGTAAAATATAATAAAAATAGAAGGAAATAGAAAGGAAACAATAAATCCTGACACTTTCCCTCCTCCCCTCAAAAAAGGCCCAATCCAAAACAACAAACCCCTAACAAACAAAAAACCCCAAACACAGGTGATGTACAGTACAATTGCTCACTACCCACTGACCAATACCAAGCCAGACTTAAGCAGTTACCAGTCCTTCCCAACTAACTCCTTACAGTTTTATATAGGATATATATTTATATATCCTATATATATATATATATTTATATAGGATATATATATAGGATATGTATTTAGGGCTGGAATATCCCTTTGGCTAGTTTGAGTTAACTAGCCTGTCTCTGCTGCCTCCTGGCTTCCTTTGCTCCTCTTCACTGGCAGAGCATGAGAGACTGAAAAGTCTTTGGGCAGGGTAGGTGCTACTTAGCAAAAATTAAAACGTCTCTGTGATATCAACATTGTTCTCAGACTAAAGCAAACAGCAGCATTGTACCAGCTAAGAGGAAAATTAACTCTATCCCAGGCAAAACCAGGACACTTCTGGGTTGGGAAACTGAATTCAAGGAGCCTGTATATGCACATGTATAGAATTTTAGTCAGTTTGCAGTACTGGCATATTAGTATTAGTTATTAGTCAAATAACAATTTTCCCATTGATTCACCATATCTGCAGTCTTCCACTCCCAGTTCGCATGCCCAGAAATGTTTATTCTGGGTCCTCTCATTGACATTTGAGTATCCCTTTGTCCAGGCAGATTGTCTTCCCTTGCCACTAGCTAGGCACAGTTCCTCTCCCATCCTGTCTCACTGACATCAGGCTCAACATGTAAATCTGTCTACCCCTTCCATGTACAGCATCAATCTCTTTTGGGTTTGACTCCATATGATGTCCTCTTCTGTCCTGCCCAGCAATAAGCAAAGAAGGCAATACCATTGCAGACAAGACAGTTGGCAATTGTCTGAGCAACCTAGCTTAGCTGAATCACAGGCAGGTTGTCTGTTTAGCTGATGAAGCTAAACAATTCATAGAGGGGCTGTGGGAGGGTACAGCATGTTCAATAGCAACAGGACCTTCAGAATCTAGCTCTTGAAAATTAGTGTTTTGGTTTTTTTTCCTTAAGTTTACAAATAGTCAATTTGTAATTCACAGTGTGATGTAGTTTAGGCTAAATGGCAAAAGGCATCTCCAGGGTTGAATATGAGGTTTTTCCTCTAACTGCAATGAGTTTAACAATAATCCAATTGTCTGAAACCTTTGTGATGGAAACTTTCTGGTCTTTTAAAGTATTGGGTAATGGTGAGAAACACTACTGCCACTAGCCATATTGCAGAACATTTAGGATTTCCATTACGCAGGAAGTTTTGAATTTCAAAATAGTTTTTGTGTCATGTCGGAATGGAAACCTCAAAATTTCTGTTCTTATAGCCAATAAGCATCAATTACTGCAGTGTTGGTAAAAGTCAGTATTTATCCATTTAAAAAAATGGCACTAGCATGTTCAAATAGAAAAAAAAATTTTCTGGCAGAAACATCATGCTTATTTTGAGTCAGACCTAAAGGAGGTTCACTTTTCTTCTGTTGGAGGAACTGATTCTTAATCCAGCTGTGGCTCTGCTGAGGAGTATAACAGTAAGAGAAATAGCTTGCAGCTGAGGGGATGGGGACAGACAAAACCCAATGGAAAACACCCCACAACAACAAAAACCCCAAAAGCAAACACCTGCCACAACCCCCAGCAAAGCAGATGATCTGGCCACTGTTAGAAATAAGTATAGCAGCTTTGCTTCAACTCAGAGCCCTGTATTGGCCCAGGAGGTGTTTGCCTTTTGCCTCATTGCATAATGGGGGCTCTGTAACTCAAGGTAATCCCATCCTCCCCTCCTGCCAATATGCTCACGCTGTTATATTTACTATTACATATAGTGATATTTTCCAGAGACTATATTCCTATTTCAAACTGTGCTATAAATACACATTTGTTAAAAATGTTATTTAATATTCTATTGCTAGGTGTGATGTTTCTGCTGTAGGCATAAGAGGTGCATTTCACCATTTCCAGGATCCTTTGTGAAATTTTTCTTAAGATTTCTTGAGGTTTGCAGCCTTTTATTTGAAAGTGTCCCTTTCATGTGTATTTTTATTTAAGTCTGAGTTTGTTATTCTTTTTTAATGAGTTTTGTGTTACTCTTTGTACGTAAGAAAAGTATCAAAGAAAAGATGTCGCTTCTATTTGTGTCTTAAAGAGAATGATTATGGTATCAGCTATGTGATAATCTAAAGAGCAAACACTTCCATTTTATTATCTGGCTAAGTTTTGCACGTGGCTGACCCCTGCTAACAGCTGACTGAGATTATTCGGTGACTTTATACAACTGCTTATGTGCATGACTGAGCTGGAGAGGCACAGAGACGTCTCCAGGTTTTAAGTGCATGCACAGCAGAATAAAATTGCCCAGAAGAGGAGAATATTTTCAAGGGGACTCTCTTCCTGACTTGCATAAGAGAGGGTGGTATTTTATCATGTACCATGGAATTTTCTTCAGAGGGTGGGAGTGATCAGTGTAGACTGGTTGAAGAGTGCAGGCATGGTTATATTAGATTTGTTAGAATAACAGGTATGCTATTGTAAGGACCATAACATCTAAAGTCACTTAACATATAAATATAATCTATTCTGTTCTATGGAGAAATCTGAGAACCTATTACTAAATCTGGTATAAACATTTTGACTTGCAGCTGTTACTAGTAAATTCTGCTCTAGTTCCTTGTGCCTTTTTTCTCTTTTTATGGAGTGGTTTAAAAAAAAATAAATAATCCTGCTACTGTGTAAACTTAAATACTAAACACCAGAGGATAAATGGAATCACACTGTAGTCATCTTCTTCCACTTCCCCTGTTTTTTAAAGATTTATTCTCTCTGTGCTTGGCTTTCTCATGTCTGAGATTAGGGAAGGTGGATGAAAATCAGTGGTAATAAGAACAAGTCCAACTCATCCTTAGCAAAGCCTGACTGTCAGATTCTTGAGCCAGATGTTATCTTAGACCCAAAAAATTAACTCTGGCTTTTATGTGGAGTATGGCTAAAAATTTGCTGCTTTCAACTTTCAAACTGGAAGCATTGTAGAGCTGTGGGCAAAATGGAGGAAGTTAAAAGAACTGATCTTAGTCAGATCTTTGTATACATAAGTAGCTGCAGAGAAGCGGCTTGTTCTCTAGTATGTTCTGAGTAACATGTCTGGGGTATCTACAGACCATGGTCTTCTAGTTGTGAGCTCACTGAAGCAGAGACAAAAATTGAGATCTCTTCCTGAAGTTATTTGAAGTCTGTTCTATCCCAAATATAACACCTCCATGAAAAGAAAAAATCTGAGGCAGAAATGGAGACTTGCTTATATAATTTGCTGAGTGGTTAATGAAGATACTCTTGAAAACAGAAGTATAGAGGAAGCCAAAGGATAGAAGAATACTCACATAAGTTTCAAAATGAATATATGAACAGGCACTAATGTCGGACAAATTAATGTCAAAGAGCTTTGGAAGATGCAGGCTATGCAAGGCAGCTAAAGTGAAGAGGAAAACACCTCCGTGACAACTGTACAATAACAAGAAAATGACCATCCACTGAACAAATAAAACCCCAACCAAAATACAACCAACAACAAAAAAATGCACTACCAAAGACACATAGGAGTCAGCTACACACACAGTTAAAACAGAAGACTGAGGTACTAGTTGGTATTGATAACAGGCATGTGTGTCACTCAAGGTTGGCATCACTAGTAGGATTAATCTCCCGTATTATCAGACAACTTATAGTAGGATATCTGAAAGAAATCTAGTCTACCAGTCTTACTTGTTCATCAGTAAAGAGAAATGGCCAAATGCCAAGGCAGTTATTCTTATCCTGCAGTGCTGGAGTTAATTGTAAGGAATTGAAACTAGAATGAGTTTATTTCCCTTTATTTTGACTATAGAAGAGGCTAAAAAACTAGGCAAGTCTTAGATGGCTAATAATTAAGTATGTAAAATTTGGTGAAATTAATGTAATTTCAGGACATAAGAAAGCAGGACTTCTGAAGCAAAGGATAAGAAACCAAACACATCCTCCTTCATACCAAGGGAACTAGGAGTGTATGAAAGGCATCCACTTTCATATTTAGGAAATACTGTATTAAATGTATTTAGAAGAAAAAAGATAAAAGGTCATGTTAACTTCTGTGTAATACTTATGGCATCAAAGCCAGCAACAGAAACAAAAACTTTAAAATCATTAAGCTTGTGAAAACCTGAATGACTATGGAGTTAATAAAAAACTTTCACCTCAGAGAAAACTTAAAGATTTCCTGGCATATTTGAAGGCATAGAAAATTTTTCAGGACATTGCAAAACTGGCCTTGGCAATAGGGTTTCTTTTCCTGCAGAAAATGAACTTCTACATGTGGTATATCTTTAGCATGATTACAAAATTGGAGATGCCATTGGCGTTAGTAAGCTGAAGTATTGCATTAGAAAGGATGAACACTGGTGTGACCTGGCTGTGCATAGACCCTTAAGGCCTTTAAAAAAGACTATGATGCCAGCTGCCTGAGACAAGAACACTTTCAAGCTCTTCACATGAAGTGTGTTCATTGTATAAAATGCTTCAGCCCTGGTAGTGGCACAAAGAATGAAAGTAGAAGAGCAAGGTAGCGATTTCTGAACTCCTTGTGGAAGATTGTTTATGAGAGTGTCCTTGGCATCACCATCTGCCTGAGAAGCATTCCAGAAAACAGATGTGAAGAGCAAAGGCTGGCAGCAGTTATACACCTTGCTAATGTCAGTCTAATACCAGTGGCACCACAAATGTAATAATTTGCAAGATACAGGCGTAGTAGACTTTAAAGATTAAATGCAATGAAGAACACGTACAAATAATTTTTGATCAGATGAATTACTTCAATTGCATCACAGAGGAAGAGAGAGAAAGCTTGATTCAAATAATGTGAAAGCTATAAAGCTTTTAAAAACATCTCATCAACAAATTATATCAGGTACAATGAGCTTGCAGCTACTAAGACAGGTGCTGAGAATTGCAGTGATTGCAGTGTCTCTACCCTGGGAGAGCAGAACCAGGAGGATGGGGAAAGGAGTGGGTAGTGATAAAGTAATGTGAACAGGACATTCCAAACAAGAAGGGCATCATTTGGCTCAAAATAAAAATACTACAGTGAAAGCAAAGCAATAAAATGACTGCTATAACTTTGTAAGTAACAGCTGGAGTAATATTCTTGCTACAGCCCTCTGGTGACATGGGTTGAGAGTTAAAGCCAGTGCACCAAAATTATACTGAAGTAGGAAATAATTTTGGGCATTTTTCAGAAAGTCAGATATTTCATCATTACATAGGTACAGCTGCACAATAACAGTTAAAATAGTTCACAGATCTGTGGAGACTGTTTTTGACAAATCTACAGCTTCTGCATTGCAAAGACTAAGAGGATGTTCTCAGTTATAAAGGTGCATATGATCCCCTATGAGAAAAACTTGTAAGGAACTACTGTTGCACAATTTTGTGGAAGGATGAGCTGTGAAATTGGAGGAAGGCTTGGATGAACAATGTGCCTTCTGATGCTTTCAAAGATGCTAACAAAATCAAAGAAACAAAAGTGATAATTCACTGAATCTTTTATGAGAGAAAAATAAAGATCAGCTGTGTAAAAAATAACAGAATCTCTCTTCCTCTATTGGAAGACTATAGAATAAAGTGTAAATAAGAAGATGGGTGTCATGCCAGAAAGGAGAACAGTAGCTCTAAAGAAAGTGAATTCTGAAAGGTTTTTTGAGGACTGGTTGGTACAATAGTAAAGATAGACCAGAGAGCTGTACTCTTGGTCCAGTATGAG
>JBCJKH010050131.1:0-15107 GCA_039877255.1 Loriculus beryllinus | reverse complement strand
CCAGCATCCCTATAGGCCCCCTTCAGATACTGGAAGGCTGCTATGAGGTCTCCACACAGCCTTCTCTTTTCCAGGCTCAACAGCCCCAACTTTCTCAGCCTGTCTTTATATGGGAGGTGCTCCAGTCCCCTGATCATCCTCATGGCCTCCTCTGGACTTGTTCCAACACTTCCATGTCCTTTTTATGTTGAGGACACCAGAACTGCACACAGTACATCCTAAACAGGTACCCACTGGAGTTAGTGACCTACCAGGGGCCACTCCAGCTCCTGCCTAACCAATTGCTCTCCAGTTACCTGGTAGCTGGCTCCTCCACCTCTCTCGCATCCTCCAGAGGCTTGACATAAGCTTCAGGGAACCAGCCGCACCTAGGGCACAGGAACAGAGACAAATG
The DNA here is from genome assembly GCA_039877255.1 of Loriculus beryllinus. Taxonomy (NCBI): domain Eukaryota; kingdom Metazoa; phylum Chordata; class Aves; order Psittaciformes; family Psittacidae; genus Loriculus; species Loriculus beryllinus. The sequence continues at coordinate 14,713 of JBCJKH010050131.1, read as the reverse complement.
AAGTCCAGATAACCACAGTTTATGGCTCTTCAGACCCAGCTGCCCAGCACTGCTGATCTACACACATCACCCAGGCCACTGCTGCTGCTATCGCGTGTGACTGTGCTTCTGCACATCCTTCACCCCTAGAATGGGGCGTAGGGTAATCACCAGGCTTGGCAAAGGACCCGCTTATCTCAGAGGCTGTGCACAATCTGTGCTCCTGAGAGCAACGCTGGTGCAATGCAGGAAGAGACTCTGTGTCTGAGCACAGTCACGAGGCAGTCAAGGCCAGAGCACAAGGAAGCTGTGGAAATCCCTTCTCAGGGCAAACCCAGAACCCCCTCAAAGAAGGGCGCTGCTCTTGTTCATCTCCTGTCTGAGTGCGAGCTTCCCTGCAGAGCGTGGTACAGGGACCCCATGTGGAACAGGCTTGTGCACGGGTGCTGGCTGGCAGTGCCGCAGGCAGTAATTCAGTAAGCAGAGGGTGCAGCAGTTTCCATGCCCTGCCTGTGCAGCAGATGTGGTGTGAGCTGAGAAATACCAAGCCTCTCAGGTAACTCCAGCAGTTCACAGCCCTGGGCTGGATCCCATGACAGGAGTCGCTCAGCCTTGCAGACCAGGATAGGGTCACTGCGCCCCTGGCTCTTCCACCCAAAGCCCCTGGGGCTTTCTCAGGCAGCTCATCTCTGTCCCACTGCATCTCTCGGCTCGGGGAGTCCCCATGACTGAGGACATAGCCAAGTCGCACACACACAGCATAGGAGGCAACACACAGACCGCACCAGGAGGGGAGGGGGGAGATGATTTTGGGTTTTAAACCTCCCAGCTCCATACTCAACAATTTACAGCACCAAAGCCACGTACACGGACGAGCCCTCCAGCTTGCCATAGAGCCAGCCGTTCTGTGCCTCCGGCATCAGCACCGTGATGACGTCCCCGGGGTCAAACCGCAGCAGGGTCCGGTTGACGCCGGTCGTATGGGGCACGATAGCCTGCACTCTCGCCATGCTGCCCGTCTTCCTGCCTTCACTGCCGCTGCTTCTGGCCTCGCCGAAGGAACCCGAGCGGGAAGTGCGGCCGGTCGGGAGCAAACCTGCAGGGAGGCATCAGAGGGGTCTGCCTGGAGCCCGGCATCCTCCTGAAAGACCCATGCTGCCTCAAAGGGACCAGTGCTTCCCCAGTGAAACAATTACTCTAGAGGAGGAGTAGATGGCCTTTCTCCGCAGGGAGAGAGCAGGGCACAGCATGGGAAAACATTCATCTTGCAGGAGGAAAATCAACTCAAGGTGAAAATAAAGCTTTGCACTATGTTTCCTTTGGCCAAACAGCTCACATACACACTGCATGCCTTAGCTGATGCTCTGGCTGATGGCCCTTTTCCTGACCCTGCTAGAACAACTGTTTGGGTAAGTTTTCTCTCCTCCTGTCCTTTTCTGGGGTTTCTTTAAGCATTTTAAGCTGGAATTTCTTAGGAAAAATAAGCAGGTGAGACATGAGGTAAGTGGCTGGGTTGTGGGGCAGGCTAATATTGAACGTAGCAGTGTGAGGGAAGGTGCTTGACTCGAATGGGAACTCCAGCAAGAACCAGCCCTCATGGTTAAAGGGAAACTGGAAATTGCACATCTGTGGGTTCCCCACCTCACACAGCCGGGAGTCCTGGCCTTGTCCTGAATGGACCCTGCTCACCCTCTGCTTCATTCAGCCTTACCCTCCGAGCTCCCATAAGCACCGTCTTCCCACCATGCCAAGCAATGTGGCTGAAGACCATTAGTCTGATAGAGTGGTGGTGCCTCCCCAGCCCCAACCCTGTCCCCAGAGAGGTCCAGTTCCTGCTGGACATGGGTCATACTGCCTGATGGTGTCCTCCGCAGTGGCTGTCTGGGGGGCTCCGGTTGAGGAGACAGTCTCATTTCTGGAGGCTCCGGAGAGAAGATGCTTGATCTACTCCCAGTCATGGAGGAAGTAAAGTCACCCAGGGGTCTCTGGGGCTGTTGGAAGGAAAGGAGGTTGAATATACATCCACAGTTCATCGGGAGATGCTCTGAGAGATACACAGTCCCTCTCAGGAAGCCAAACCCAGCACGTTCCCTCATTGCTGCCCATGCACACTTTTCCCTTCATCTTGGTCAGGAACGGCCATGGAAGCTGGATAAGCCAGCAAGTACCATGGCTGGCCAAGGACCGTCTTTGCCCTGCAATCTGAAAGGAGCAGTAACAGCTTCACCACCACAGAATCAATCATAGAATCCTAGAGTAGTTTAGGTTGGAAGGGGCCTTCAAAGCTCATGCAGTCCAACCCCCTGCAATGAGCAGGAACATCTTCAACCAGACCAGGTTGCTCAGAGCCTCATCCAACCTGGCCTTGAATGATTCCAGGGATGGGGCACCTCTCCCCTCTCCAGGCAACCTGTTCCAGGGTTTCACCAAACAAGGTGAAGGCTGTCCATGGGCTCCTCACCATCTCTAGGTGGGTGGGGGTGAGCCGGCCCGATGGATACCCTTGGCCATGAGAGGCTCCGAGGAGACCCTGCGAGTGGCTGTTGGAGGGGTTGCGGGTGGCCTCCAGCTGCTCCTTCCACTGCGGTGCCTTGGTCTGGATCATGGCCCGAGCCTGCGGAGGGGGAGAAGAGGAGGTGATGGACAGGGCAGAAGAGCTACAGAGGAAGCCAAGGCTGCCACATGCGTTAGATTAGGGACCAGGTCCTCCCACGGTTAGGTGTGTGAAAGCCCCTCAGGAGCACTTTCCATGGCCCCAAAGACCCCGCTGTAAACACCTACATCCCCATCCCCTCTCCTATCACTCTCACACCCAACTAACCCTGTGTCAGCACCATCCTCAGCCCCAGCCATGCCCTCCCAGCCTAGTACAGTCAGCCTGGACCCCACAGCAAGAGGTGAAATTGGGTTTCCTGCCCAGGGCATGCACTGACATTGCTTTCACCCCAGGGGCAGCTCAGCACCAGCCCCCTTCTGCTGCCTGCTCCCCTCTGCCTGCTCCCCTCCAGCTCTGCTCCCCAGCTTGCCAGGCCATACCCTGCTGTAGAACTGGAGGAGGGTGTTGTAGAGCATCTGGTGCTTCTCAGCCAGGAAGCGGTAGCGGCGTTTCTCCTCTAGCTCAGCCTCCCTCTGGCTCTCAGAGACAAACGCCTGCATCTCCGAGCGCAGCCGCATCACATTCTCCTGGGCCACGGGGGAAAGAGGGAAGAAGGGATCAGCACAAATCCAGCACAGTGGGATCACACAAGGCAGGGGAAGGGTTGAAATGGGTCATTGTGTCTATCAGCTTCCCAGGCCACTAGCAGTGCTGGAGCAGCACAGAGGAGCTAGAGCAGAGTGCCAGGGATGGAGCCCTCCCACACTAATGCTTGCTAAATGAGGAAAGGGCTTGGCAACAATGAGCACCACAGGTCAGCAGCACCCTGTGGAAAAGGAGTTTCCTCCTTTCCAGGTAAGCCTGTGGACTTTTGGATGCTGGGGGAAACCCCGTGGCTTTTAAGGAAGGACAAAGTTGCTGAGAAATCAGCCCTGACTCTGGAAAAATCACCCAGTTCTTTTTCCCCCATCTCCTCCCTGCAATCACTGCTCACCTTCATCTCACGGACATTCTTATCACGGGCCCTCTCCATTCTCCACAGCTCTGCCATGTACTTATCCAGGTTGGTGGCTCTGCGTTGGTACTCCAGTTCATACTGCTTCTGGCTCTCCTGTCAGGGAGAAACCAGGCTGGGTGAGGAAACAGAGACCCAGGCACACTGTGATGCAGCAAGGGTCCTGCTCTGATGGGTGATTGAACACCTGAGTCCCTCTGCAATCAGGCTTTTCCTGAGCCTCTCATAAAAAACACCTTTCTTTACCTTTCTCTTTGCTATGAACAGTCCCAGAATACTGATGAACCTCAAGAACTCAGGAGCAAGAACTGGCACCCAGCTCCCCCAGCACTGGGAGCAAAGCCATAGCCTCTGTGACATGACCCACCAGCATGTCCAGCTGGGCCAGAACAGCACAGGAGTCACAACCATGCAGAGGCTGTGGTCTGGGGAAGCTGGAAACTCTGCTTTTGAGAAGCTGAGTCTCTCAGCCCCATTGAATCATTTGGCAAGTCCCACTGCACAAAGAACTTTCCCTCTTTAGCACTCCATCATCTGCCAAAACAGGGTGAGGTTTGGTCTATGACAGGAGAAGACAACCACCCCCTAACTCATGCTGAGGAAAGTCACGGAAACACCTCAAGTGCTAAAGCAAAAGCATTCAGGAGAGGGGAGAGGGAAATGAGAAGCATTGAGAAGGGAGGTAATCACTCACACTGATGAACTGCACATCCATTTTGGTGTTCTTCTCCATGTGCTGCAGCAGGTCCACGTGAAAGGTCTGAGCCTGGAAGAGGTGAAGGAGCCATCACCCTCATCCCTTCACCATATGGGGTGTTACAAGCGCTGTGGTGAAGGGTGGCTCATAAAACCTGCAGAGCTGATGACTCTCTCGCCCCCTGGACCCCATATAGAAGCCAGAAATGGGCACATCAAGGCTACCCTGAAGCAGCCTTGGGGTCAGCACCCAGCACCCTCCTAACCATAGGTCACCCTCGGGCTTTGGCACGGGCACAAACAGCAGTGTCTGGAAGGGTTAGCATCCCCTCTGCTCCTTCCCACCACTGTGACCCAGGCAAAGAAAGGATGGGAATGCTGCATCTTCAGAGCCAGGCATTGCTCAACCCAACACATATCCATCACCACGCTTATGGAGCGGCGGTGATAGTCCACCAACGGCACCCAACACTGAACACCAGCTGGGCTCTGGCCATGCTGCTCTGTAACACACCTCCATCACGTGCAACAGGGAGAGCAGGGGGGCAGGTGCCTGCAAGCAGGAAGGTGAGACGGCAGGAGATGGGGTGAGCTGGGCAAACGCTGTTGTTAAGGAAGCCCCTTGATTCCCCACCTGCACCAGCCCTCGGGAAAACCACTCACCACCACTTCCAAATCAGAGCTCAGGACTCTCTGCGTGTTGGACATCTGCATCAGAATTTCACCTGCAGGCAAAGAGCCAGGAGAAGGTGGGGAAATCCAGCAGCCATTTCCTTGTGTGCCCAAGGAGGCAGACCGGCAGCGTGCCGCTCAGGCTCATGATACATGGGTGTGAAAGTCCAACAGCTATCACAAAGCACTGCTCTCTGCACCCTGCAGGAGACTGGCAGCCTTCCTCCCCAGGGCTCAGCTCCACCACCACTCCCTAGGCACCATCTGAGCGGGATTGCCCCAGCCCGTGAAGCTGCCAGCCCAGTGCTCTGTTACAGCTCCATGTGCTGGCAGGGGGGCTGGGTTTCTGCTCTGTCACAGCCCCTATGGGTCCCATTTCTAACCCCAGTGGCACCCCAGCTGCGGTGCAAGGTTCTGGGTGTCCTACAGGAAGGCAGCTACAGTACTTGCTGCTGGTTGGAACTAGATGAGCTTAAGGTCCTCTCCAACTCTAGCTATTCTATGATTCTGTGATGCTGTGCGTGGTCCTGATTCACTGGCGTTGCCATCATGAAACTGGGAAAGGAAGAGATTGATGACAGGAAGCACAGGAACTAGCTGGATGATGCAGATGACTATAGGAGTCTCTATAGAAGCTTATTATTAAAATGATTAACAATAGAGCGATTTCCTGAGCATATTTTCAGCAGCCACCATTAGGCTACAGAATTATTTGCCCTTCAGCTCCTAGCTGCCATTTCATCTTGCTGTAGGCTCAGGAGAACAACTTCCCATCAGCTACTGTCAATCCACGCTCTCCAGCTTTTCCCTCACACCTGCAAGGAGGAGAAAAGTGGTTCCTCCAAGTAGGAAACTTCAGCTCTTAGGGCAGCAAGGACTGGTTTCCATGAGAGTTCCATTGCTGGAGGTCCATCCCAGCAGCTTAGTCATTGATCTCAGAGGGATACAGGAGAGAGAGCTGGGGCCTTGGGTTGTTCAAGGGCATACAGTAAATGTGACTCTAACCACCTAAGCAGGGCCTGGCACTGGGAGACACCATTTAGAGGAGCTGTCTTCCTTCCCCCAGTCCCTAGAAAGGGACCAGGTAAGGGGAAGGCCAAACACATGTAACTGTGGCTCATCATAGGACAGAGGATCGTAAACGGGAGAGCCTTACCCAGCATGTGTGAGGTGGAGCTCTGCAGCGCTTGCTCCCCAATCTTTTCAATCGCCTTAAAATACACCTCAGCTGCCTTGGATAATGCTGTGAGGAGAGGAGAGGGGCAGTAAGGATCTGGCCTGCCTTATCACCATCACCACCCCCTGGTACCTCACCTATAGGCAATGGCACCCCATTTCTCCCAATCTGTGCCTAATAATAGCAGTGGGTCCTGGAGCAGAGGAGTACATAAGTGCAGCACAGGACATTCAAGAGTAGGGGGACCAGCAACTTTGTCCTGGGTGACGGCACAGTGGACACCCGGGATGGACGCAGCAGCTTGATCAGGCTCTGTGGGACCCCACTCACCATGGAAGGCACGCAGGTAGTTGTTTCCCAGGTACACCAGGTTCTCCAGCGCGGGGTTAAACTGCTCCAGGATACTCTGTGCCAGGCAGAAGCACGTTAACACCAGTCTGAGCCACGCTTCAGAGACCTCAGCAGGTCAACGTCCTGCTGGGGCTCAGCTGCACGCAGCAAGGACACAGAGGGTTCCCACAGCCACAACCTGGATAGCCACGGTGATGTGCAGCCCTGCACAAACTCAGCTCCCTGCACCAGGGGGACCTTCGGGTGCCCCAAGTCCTTTCCAGCCAGCCAGCAGAGGAGCAATACCAGCAGGCAACGCAGCCTGCTGCACAGCCAACGGGTCACCTGAAGGTGGCTTTCTCCCAGGGCCACACAGCCACTGCAGGTGGGGAGATAATTCGAGTGGATCTGAGCAGCCTTTTCCCCTCACTCCATCACCTCAATGTTTATTATCCAGGCATGAACATGACTTTTTCCTGGCCAGGATGTGGTGCACTGCCAGACTCAGCAGCTTAATAAGAGATGGGATGGACTGCATCAGACCAGCCTCTCTGCTCTTGCCTGCTGTATTTATCAAAGGTGTTTATTGCCTACAGCAGAGATTCTTTCTATTCTTTCTCCCAGTCCTCACCACCTTGGTACAGCACTGATGGGCACAGGGAAGGATTTGTGAGATCAGACTGCTCTTTCCAGCAAGGAGGAAAACAGACGACTGAACTCCTCCTTCCCACCAGCAATCAAGGTGTGTTATCCTGAAGAGTACCATGGATGCTCCATGTCCGAACCACACTGCCTACCCAATCCCTTCCCAGATCTGCCTTAAGACCCACACCACCTTCCCCTCCTGCCAGCCATCTGCTCTCAAGCACAGCACAGAGCCCACTGGAGCTGCTGCTCCTTGGGGAAGGGATTGAGCCCTTGGCTGTCCACCCAAGGGAGAAACCAGCTCTTTTCCTCCTACCTGTGCATCTCCCCTAAGCAGACTGGAGCAGTCTTTGGTGCCAGCACTCACCTTATAGATGGAGATGGTGGATCTGTAGGACAGGTCCATCTCTGGAGCTTTTTCCCCTCTCCCAGAGAGGAGGAAGGAATAAAGAACAGCACAAGGTGCTATCCTGGCCTGGAGGACTCCGCTTCCGCACAGCCGGCTGGATGGAAAGAGGCCGTTGTTGGTGAGCAAGGACAGCAGGAAAACACAGCCGCAGTACAAAGGGAATGGAGCACTGCTGGGGTTTAATAATTCACCAGCCGAGAGGCTGGAACTTGATCTCTGGAAGTAACCGGACTCTCGGGGAGAGAGGAATCCTGCGACAGCCAGCAAGGGCATGTGAGCCCCTCCCTGCATTATTGATGGCCAGGCTGGTACCCAGCTCTGCCTTCCTCGACACCTGTGGAGCCAGCCACCTGCCAAAGAAACCGCCTTATGGCTCGCTGCCTCCCTCACTGCCACCGTTCAAGGTGGCTTTGCTCAGCTCGCTGTGCTAGAGGAGCATCCTTGGGTCTCTCTCAGACACCTCACGAGTCAGGAGATCCCTGTCGGCTTGCAATCACAGGTAACACATAGCAGCAGGCAGAGGGACAGGTAAGGAAAGCTCAGAATGGGTTCCACCTCTTCCCTGCCCACTATTTCCCCACTCTGGCCATCAGCCTGCTGGCTCTTTATCTCTGTCCCACACCCAGTGAGACTCTCTAATGGCAGGCATAACCTTGTGCCTGAACCCTCCTACTCTCCCTGTTCATGTGCAAGCAGCTCCGACACAGCATCACTCGGGGAAGTCCCTGCAGATAGTGCAGGCTTACAAAGAGGGGTGGAGTGCAAGCGAGGGGCAAAAAGCAGAAAGGAGTTCATATTCTCTCCATTTCAAAATGGGGAGTTTTGGTTTTCCATTGGAAGGTAAGCCCCTTTTTTATGTAGGAATATAAAACCATTTATTCCACATTAGAAGCCATTTGATTCCACAATCCCTTTTTTGTGAAACTGAAGATCAGAAAGCCAGTAATCAGCTTTTAGCCCTATCCATGCCTCAGTGCCCACCCCTATGGTGGTGTCCTTAGGAACCAGTGGCACAGGTCCAGCAAACTTGCAGCAGTTAACTTGTCCAGGAACCACCTGGGGATACAAAAACTAAGCCTCATCTATAGTCATTTGTATCCCAAAGGGATTTTAGTGTTCCTCTTCTTAGCATGACCAGCTCCAAGAGGATTTTTACATGGCAGCTGGCCCAAAGCATCTCCCCTGGCTGCAACTGATAAGTCCAGCACGCAATGCTGTGCTTCATGGGACAGCCAACACTCACACCACTCACCTGCTCCCAGGGCTGGCTGCAGGGGCAGGTCAATTCACCTCTACAGCCCCCCACAAAGGTAGAATCCTGTGCCTCATGGAGCCCAACACCTGATTTTTCTACCTGTATGAAATTCAGAGGCTGCAAGCTCAGGACTGAGAGAGACACAAGACAAGCATGGACTGTGTAACAGTGGAACCAAATGCAAACCTTTCTTTATTTCAAGTCGGGTTATTTTGCACAGAAGCGCTGTTTGCAACAGCGGCCCCTTCAGTCAGAAGCAAATGATTAAGAATCCAGTTTTTCAGGTTAGTCCTCAAAACACGTCCAAACAGACACATAAATTATTTATAAATACAAAAACTCTACTGCAGAACCATCGAGCAGTGCAGCAGTCACAACAGCATTTCCAGCAGTTAAAAGAAGTAAATCCAAATTGTCACAGGGTCAGTTTCTTTGGTGGGAACTGAACTCAGAGCATTTCAGTTTCACATCAAGAATAAACAGTCTCTCTCCTAAGCCTCCTAAGCCAAGGCCCTGATTTCGAGTATGCTGTCAGTAAAGACAGGCCTTCACATAGCAGCCCTTGAGAGGAGCTGTGGCACAAAACGGTCACTGGGGGTCTGCTCCCATCCTGGGCAGCCAGTACCTGTTGCCAGCCCATCTCAGAGGGGAAAGGAGAAGGTGCTACAGAAGACAACAGCCTCAGAAAAGACTCCCCTTCTCCCAAGGCCAGTCACAACATTCTGTGTTGTACCCAATGTAAAAGTTGCAGCACTTCTGCTCCCCTTAAAACAGTGTTAAAGGAAGAATAATCCCTTTTCCCTCCACTATACACTCAAAACCACCTTGGCCTCAGTGGGCCAAGTAATCCCTGAAGCTTTCTCTAGCCATGGCCCATTCTGTGTTGCAGAAAGGTGCACGGTGCTTTGTCAGTGGAGGTGCTGCACAGACAGGAGACAGCCTCCAGCTGCTACAGCTCAAGACAGGTAGGTAGGGGTTCTGGGAGGTAGCACCAGACAGCAGGGCAGCAAAACCAAGCACAGCAGCAGAGATGGGGCTACAGTACAAAGATAACGGTCAGCATTCACTCTGGGAATACATAGGTGTGCTCTGGAATACATGTGTATGTGCACTGTTGTCTATTAAATACCATTAATTCCTCATTAGTAGTGGTAGTAGTAGTCCCTTCCCCACCTCAACACCTCAGTTCAAGGGAAAATCCACACCACACCAGTGCCTGCTGCTCCTTGCCATTGGGATGCAGAACAGGAACCTCCAGGTCAGTCAGCGGGAGAGATGGTGCACCAGCTTCTCAAACTGCTCCCGCTGCTGGTAGATGTAAAGCTGGGTGTCCCAGAGAGCATCCACCAGCACAGAGTCGTTCACCTCATCCAACATCACCTCCGTCTGCAGCTGCGGGCTCAGCCTGCATACAGCAAGACAGCATCACCAGCTGAGTACAGACATGAATACAGGAAGGCAGTGAGCCTGCCAAGCACAATGATCTGTGCCAAGTGGCTTCCAAAGTGGCTCCCAACACAGAATGGTTTGGTTTGGAAAGGACCTTAAAAATCATCTAATTCCAACCCCCTGGCATGGACAGGGATGCCTCACACTAGATCATGTCACACAAGGCTGTGTCCAACCTGGCCTTGAACACTTACAAGGATGGAGCATTTACCACTTCTCTGGGCAGCCTCACCATCCTCACAGTGCCTCACCATCCTCACAGTGAAGAACTTCTGCCTTATATCTAACCTGAACTTCCCCTGTTTAAGTTTAAACCCATTGCCCCTTGTCCTATCACTATGGTCCTTAATGAAGTCTCTCTCCAGCATCCTCGCAGGCCCCCTTCAAATACTGGACATGCAGCAGGCTTGCAGAGCAGAGGCCTTCCCTCTCCTTTAAGGAAAACCTACACTCAAGGTTGAGGCACAGTTCAGCACCTGCACCACTTAAGGCACAGCTCTAAACCAGGCTGCAGCACGGTGGGATAGAGCAGGTCTCAAAGGACCCTGTCAGTCAGCAACCCCTGAAACCCCACTCACTGATCCCAGACAAGGCATGCATGGGGCATCAGCTCATACAGTGAGCCACGGCATCCTCCGTTATGCCACTGAGGCACGAGGAGAGAGAGCAGGAGGACAGGTCTGGGCAGGCATGCCTCTGGAGGGGATGCTATTTGGGATGACACATGCCTCAGGCAGGTCTGAAGTGAGAGGGATAAAAATAGGTTGGAGCAGAGAGTGGAAAGGAAGCTCCTACCGGAAATATGGGACATCCGTCATCTCGCACCAGGCCCTGGCACGATCCACAGCTGGGCCATCTGCGTCAGTGCACTGCAGGAGAACCAGGCCCACAGTTAGAGCCTGACTGCCACACTGCTCTCCCCCTGCCTGCAAGAGGCTCCTGGTTTCTCTAGCATTCACTAAGTTAAACTGCACAAGCCGCAGAGGGAAAACCAGGAGCCAAGTGCATGCTGAACGGAACCGGTCGCCACCACGAGAAGGGTAGCTTTTAAATCATTTCAATATAAGAACAGTGCTCCTGATCCTTGGGACACAAGGAATCGCACACTACAGATCCTCCAACCATCACACCACTGAGTGGATTCCCTTAAGGGTATCCCCAGGATGATGTGAATTACAGCTTCCTTGGGATTTCATTTCTATCTATTTCTGTCCCAGCCCAGTACCAACAGAGCCTGTGATTACTACAGGCTTTCTGGGCTATCCTGAAACACCTTCCCTAGGACCCCTGAAACAAAAGACAGGGGAAGCAGAGGGATCTCTCTGGGTATTTCCTGACTTTAGGAAGCTAAAAGGACAGAAAGCAACAGAAGCAAGAATACAGTCAGAACCTGTGTCCTGATCTCTCTGGCTGTTATTCATTCAGAGTGTTTTAGTGTAATGATCTTTCTGAAGCATGCAAGGACATACGACTATTACACACTCCTAGCCACTGCTCTGAACTACTGCTTTCTGTTAGTGATGCTCCCACTTCTCCAGCATTTACTGATTTCCCCAGCAGGGGTAACACAGCTTTTCTAAATAAAAACGAATTGGCGTTTTCCAAAGAGTGGGGCCTGTTTATGGTCCAGGTTGCTGAGATGCTCCCTAAAAGATACTGGGCTTCCTGAATTCACACCTGAAAATGTCCCTAAGGGTCATGACCACCATCCTGTCCTCAGCTCCTTTCAGCTGCAAGAACTTCCCTTGGCAGTCAAATCCCCAAAGAGGAAGACAGGGCTTCAGACCTGATGTGCACCCACAATTCTTTAAGTTATCCACTATGTCCATTCCTTGAACTGATCAGAACAGTTCCAAGGAAATACAGTTTTCTTCCAAAAGGAAGCAGCTGAAGACTGGAAACCTTTGCTCCCTCCCTGTAAGCAGCCCCAGGGGTCTTCCCCCATCCGTCCTCCCAGTACTCACACAATCCACCACCATCTTGCCCAGCTCCCTGGCTCCAAAGACAGTCTTTGCCAGCTCCCAAGGGTTGGAGGGACGGAAAACATCCACGGAGCTCACTGGTACCTGAGGAGGCTTCCCTGTCCCCAGGGAGACCACCAAACCCAATTTTCTTACTTCCTGCTTCTGACCCTGTGGATAAACAAGATTTGTTTGCAAGGACCAGCAATTAATGCAGAGCATTCCCAACACACATCCCCCTCCGTACACTCCCTTCTAGGGTGCTGCATGGCTAACTTGTTTATCCACCACAGAGGCACCCATCCATTCCCAAACCTTCTTTTCTCTTCAAAGGAGGTGCCATGGAACCAATAAAGCCTCAGTTACCAGTCAGGGCCAGGATTTCCCTCACCTTCTTGATGAGAGTCTTGTTGTACTCATGGATCTCCGCCAGGGCATCGAGGGTCGGGTTGTTGGCTAGCAGCCCACCATCCAAAAAGCGGCCTATGGGCCGGAAATAAGTGGGAGCCGCACCACTGCAGCGGGCAGCACGCCATACAAGCTGGTCTGGAGGGAGAGAAAGCATATAGCCTCTTGCAGCAACTTTCCTGGGTGCAAGAAACACCCCACCTTCATCCACACAAAGCAGGGGGGATTGCAACCTCAGAAGACTCTGCCCTACATTGTCGTACCTCCTTTGCCCAACAGTAGGGACTCTGCTTGGATGCACGGGATTATTTGGGGGTGCTTTACAAGATGTTCTCACCACTTTCTATGTATCATGGGTCAAATTTACTCACTATCACTTTCATTGGTGCTCCTGAGAGCCCAGGGAAAGGTACTGACTGTATGCATGACTCCTCTAGCACACCCCTTCCTCATGAACCTCTCTGGCCAGCCCCTGGTACAAGAGAAGCCAAGGGAGGAGGAGACTGAAGAAAAGGCAACCATCGCTAGGACCAAGCTACACGTCAAACTCAAGGACGAGCCATTGCTGGACACCCTGATTTTCAGAGCAATGGGAGGAAGCACAGGAAATCTTGCATCTCTGAGAGATGGCTTTGCCCCCTGCCAACCAACTGGACTGCTGTGTGCCAGCATGTACCTTGAGGCTGAGTGAGTGGTCTGAATGATGCACTTGTCTTGTATTCAGTGGAGGTTTTTGTCTCTGGCACGGGGTAATTCCGGAAAAGGTGGAGTTCAGCTGGCTGGCGGTCACACAATGTCCCTGTCACCATAACCCTGAAGAGGACATCACAGAGTAAGAGTAAAATGGGGGAAACAAAATGTACTTGTGGCTTCAACAGTCTGCACATCACACTTGTTCAGATCTGCTCTAAGGAGAAGCTGAGCATCTCTGCTAAGAACGGTTTGGCGCACACCCAGGAGAGCATCAACCAGAGCAGCCCCGTACAGGACTTACTTGGGTCTTTGGACATCTGTCATTTTGGTGTTTTCCCCAAATTCCTTCTTCAAGAACTCATCCAGGGGCTCCGACTCGTAGGGCCGAGACCCCTGGAACACCATGTCCTTCATGCGGAAGTACAGGCAGCGCATGTAGTCCATGGACTTCCCTGAGACAAGCAACAGCATCGGCAGGAGCAAAGAGCAGGGAGGAAGGGCAGGCAGAACAAACAGCACATCAGAGCTGGGACTTCCGAGCACCAGTGGGAGATGGGAGGAGTCGCTCCCAATCCCGTTCCCTTCCCAAGCTGTCATCTGCTCAGAGCTCAACAGCTTGATTGGGAAAGATTAAAGAGGAAGGGTAAGCTCAGAGCATAGCTTCCCACTAACAGAAAGTGTTGATCACATTGCTGTAAACCCCCCATGGAAAGGGCAGGAAGAACAGGATATTGCACTCTGCCAGCACACACTTCCCAAAACCCAGAAAGCCACTCAAGGACAGCTGATGTGAGAAGCAAGAGAGAAGAGAGCTAGAAGGCTTTCCTTCGTTAATGAACATCCCTTCCTTCCTTTGACAGGGACAGAAAATCTCAGCTGGGACTCAGAGAAGCAGCTCCCAACCCACAGAGGAGAGCTCAGGCCCACAGGAGAGAAAAGGGGCCCATTATTTGCACTGTGCTCACCATGCACAATAGCCAAGGCCAAGATCCCCCCGGTGCTGGTCCCGGCAATCCAGTCAAAAATCTCACGAATGGGACGGCCCACAGCCTTTTCGATAGCCAGGAGGAGCTGGATGAGCACCAGGCCCCGGATACCCCCTCCATCCAGGCACAGGAGGCGGTCGTGACTGCAGAGAGAGACAGACACAGATGACTCGGAGCTGTGGGACAGCTTACAAATCACAGCATGCCATGTGGGAACGGGCCCTGGGGATGGGAAATTATGCCAGTAACTGCTGCTGTGGACAGGATAATCAGTGAACAAGTAAATCCAAGATGCAAGTAAGTCTGGACACAGCCAGACCCCATAGCAGCCTTCCAGTACCTGAAGGAGGCCTATAGGGATGCTGGGGAGGGACTCTTCATAAGGGACTGTAGTGACAGGACAAGGTGTAATGAGTTCAAACTTAAACAGGAGAGGTTTAGA
>JBCJKH010050130.1:0-10624 GCA_039877255.1 Loriculus beryllinus | reverse complement strand
TGCCTAAGAGCTCAGCTCAGTCTCCCCTCGGGCAGGTTAAAGCCATTCCCCTTGGCCTGGCCCTACAGGCCCTTGCCAAAAGGCCACATGATTTAGAGAACAATCATAAACTCTGCCAGGAAAGTTTTCTACTGGTATCACCTCTAACACAAACACAGGTTGACTCTGAAAATGTGCACATGTAAATAGTTTTTACCTATAAATTTAAACAGTTTTGACCTTATCTGACCAGAAGCATGCTGGCAGATGCCTCCAGAGGAATGTCAACAAGAGCACTTTAGCACTTCAGATTTCCAGGTTGATGCACTAGTGGTGTTACAAGTGTGAGGGAGAACAGGCAGGGCAGAGCCATGGTTGGAGAGCTGATGGGCAGCACAGGCTTGTGCTCTGTGCCACTGAAATGATTTCAGAGCAGAGGAGTACTTGGAGGTCCTGCACGGTCCAGGTGACGTGTCTCCTCCAAACAAGCACGATACCAACTCTTGCAGGATCACCCCCACAAGAAGACGGAAAAGCAGACATGTTTCACATCTTTCTGATGCCGGGCCTCACCTCTCGCCACAGTCATAGTTGCACTTTCCTGCAGGGAAGTCTTGAAGGACTCAAAGCCAAAGACTCTTTGCAGTGCTTTTCGAACCCTGCCTTCCAGGCCTGGGGGAGCCTCGCCACTCATCCTGGAGAAGCTGTGAAGGGGGACAGGAACCAGAGCTAAAGCCCAGCACTGCCTGCCCCATCTGCAGCCGCCTGCGTGACCTCCTCCATGTTTTCTCTGCCAGGCTCCTCTCTGCTCTGGAGGCCTCCCCCAGGGATGCCATCTAGGCCCCACCAATGGAGGAAACCCCAATATCGTTTATTCTGGGACAACCACCCCTCCCAAGGCCTCCACATGAGGCACAGCTGCAGGGCCACAGTGCTGTTGGGGGCCTCACTGCCCCACACACCCGCCCGCAGCCGAAGCTATGGGGTGAGGTGAGGGTCGGTGTTGGAGCACAACACCTCCTCCCCGCCGGCCTCCCACGGGAATCGGGAATCGGGAATCGGGAATCCGGCCTCCCCTGGCCTCCCCCCGCAGCCGGCCCCCGCGCCCCGGCCCGCACACTCGGTTACGATCCGGCAGCTGCTGTAGCGGCGCCGCGCGATGACGTCAGGAGGCACTTTTTAAAGGGCCAGCGCTCACCTTTCCCCCCCGTCCCGTGCCCCTGCCCTACCGCAGCCCCGCGCCCCTCACCGCGGCCGCCCGGCGGGGCCGTCCGGTTACCATGGGGCCGCTGCAGGCGGAAGGAGGGCGGCGGTGTTACGGCCAGCGCGCTATCTCCGTGCGCCGGAAGTGCGGCCTCGGAGGAGGCGGAAGATGGCGGCGGCTAAGCGGAGCGTCTTGTCGTCGTTGGCGGTTTACGCCGAGGATTCGGACCCGGAGTCGGACAACGAGGCCGGGGCGGCGGGAAGCGATGGGGGAGCGGCTGCGGGTGAGGCCAAGGGAGGGGGCTGGGGGAGGCGCCGGCTCGCCCCATCCCGCTGTAAAGTGAAGGCCTCGCTCGTTGCCACCTGCTCAGTCCTCGCGGTTTAACTTTTTCTCCATAGGAGAGAAAGGAGGGCTGGTCTCGGTTGGGTACGGAGATGATGACTTCACCCGCCTGGATGGTGACGAGGACGGGTATGAAGAAGAGGATGATGAGAACAGCAGGCAGTCGGTAAGTACCGCTGTGCTCCGAGAGCTCGCCCTGGTGCCTTGCGTGCATTGCAGAGGTTTATTTCTTTCTAAAGAAAGCCCCCGAGTTGCAGCCCATAATGGAACCTCGAATGTCTGACAGTGTGGGTGGGTTTCAGCGCTGTTCAAATCCTTTGTTCGTTTTGTTTTCAAGTAGAAAGCATTTGCCTTGGAACATATCAGCAGCTTGGTGCGGTCTTTGCTGCTTGTTACTGTGTTGATGCCATTTATCTCTTACGGGAAGAAAGGCTGGAAAGAGTCAATAGCCACACCAAAATAGAATTACTCTTTAAGTGTAGTTGGCATATATGTATATAGTATATGTCATACAGTATGATCTTTTAAGAGGAACACACTGGTACATGGTTAGCTGGAGGACTGGAAAGAATAAAATTCTGTGATTTCTTAAAGATATTCTTTGGTGTGTAGCTCAACTCACTCACTACATCAGGTTACCTTTATGTAACAGCATCCCATCTAGGTGTATGGCATGTGTTTAACATCACCTCAATACCGAGATAACTGATGTGTTGTGAGACAGGGCATGTAGCTCACTGCCTGCGAGTGCAGTGGGAATGCATAAAAAGATATCTAGTTCTGTCATGTGTCTGTAACAGCAAAACAATAAGTCTGGGGAGGGTTCATGTTTCCTTTCATTATCATTGAGTTTTTGCTTACCACCCCATTAAGAACGTGTTATCTTGTCCCTGTTCTAGTTCTTTCCCCTAACATGTACCTAGAAAATAACAGGTCTGTGGTACAAAACCTTTCTTCATTGAAATTTACTGTATTAGGTTGAAATTTACTTCGTTAGGTTGGTCGCTTATGAGACACTCACTGTTTCTGCAGTCTGTTTTCCAAAGTAGCAGACAAGAAATCTGTCTCTTGTTCTTGCTTTTGGCTTTGTTCTTTTGCTAACCGGAGAAGGTGCAAGTGATAGCATTTGGGGGCTGCCCCTGGGATCTGGCTTAGCAAAGCAGTAAAACTTCTTTACTGCTTTAGGGATTGTTTTGTTTACATCCCAAGTTTCTAGACCCTTCTTCAATGAGACCACTTTCTTTAAAGTGGTAGGTGTGCTCAAGATCAGCTGTGTTTAGCTAGCATTGACAAATGGGCATGTAAATAGAGTGGCCTTTATTGCACACACAATTTTGAGTGTGGGTTGCAGTGTCCATCATCTAGGAGGTACAAGCTGCTGTTCAAGTAATGGCAGTCGATTGAGTCAGTCATTTTAGTGAATCTTATGTGTATTTGTGGTTACTGTACAAATGTATACAGGTTACATGGAGTGCATTCGCTCTGGCTTGCTGCAGGAGAGCAAGGCTTGGGTTTTTTGCATTAAGTTTTCTTTGATCAGAATTGAGACATACTGCTTGTGCTGGTCAATAATATTGGCTATGAACTGTGTTTTGGAAAGCAGTGCAAGTTACACTCAGGTTGTCCTGGGCTTTTATCTAAACAACTATGTATTTGTATTATTTATCTTAACAGTGACTAAAAAGCCTCTGCCTTTTTCAGAGGCAGTTCTCAGCAATGTCTCTGTTGATGGTTGTTTCAGTGATATCCCTGCTAGGTTAGGAGGCTTGGGGAGCTGGTTTAGTTACCTGTCTATAACATGTATGGTTTGAGCTGTTGTTCGTTGTTGAAAATTACTTTTATGTTTATAATATAGGTGGGACTGTGGAGGGGAGAGAAATCTCATTTCTGATAAGCACCAAGTTACTTGATACTGTGGTTCTTTTCTAATTATAAGCTTATTGTTTATTTAACTTTGACAGTTAAGTCTGAGTTATTGGCCTCGGTGCATCTTTCAGACAGGTAAGCTGGAGAATAGCTGAAGTGAAGAAGTTTGTCTTAGTGAGATAGGCATGTTAATTTGGGCAGTTAAAACTTACTGGCATTTTTGTGTGGTTAATCTGTAGCTTGCCTTGCCAGAACTTGCTCATAGGCACATGAGCACATTTCATTGTAAACTGTTCCTTTCAGTTGCATGTAATCATCACACTCTTCAAAAAGGGGAAAAAAAAAAAAAAAAGCTGTAATACTAAGTTCTTGTTTTGGAGACAAAGTTGAAATTTGTGGCAGAGTTTGGAAGAAAAACTGTTCTGCTGATTTGTGTGAGCATGAAAAATGTTTTCTGCTCCTCAAACTTGTTTTGAACCCTGAGTATGTATTCCTAGAAACATAGGTAGCTCTAGGATCCCCAGTGAAGCAGCTCGTAGAGTAGGCTTAGCTAACACGTGGGACCAAAGCTGAAGCTTGCTCTCATGTGGTGTAGAATTTGACACAAGGCTATATTCAGTATTTCAAGCTCTCACAGGGCAGAAATTTCTTGGTAGAAATAAAAATTGAGGTCTGTTACCCAAAACCAGTAATGTTTGTCAGTGGTTCCCTTCTGTGCGAGCTCACATCATCTGCAAATGAGGTTACAAGGGCACTATACAAAAACAAAGATATGCTGTCTGCTGGCAGCACCGGATCCTTGGAATGTGGTGCTATGCCAGACCCTTGCCAAGCCTTCGTGTTTGGAGTGGTGGCAGGCCAGCTGTGTCCTGTGTGTCTTGCTGCTGTGTGCTTGGGAGTATAATAGATCTTGCAAATGCTGTTTTTTCTGTGGGTGGTACTAAACAGTGGGGACAAGTGGAAAAAACCTGCCTGCCAACTGGAAGAGACAGCATTATCAGATAATCAGATAAATGTGTTTTTCCGCAGTTCTGTGGCTTCTTACTGTCTAGTTCTGAGCAATCAGGAGCAGCATGAGTTTTGCAGGGGACCCCTGTTACTGACTGATGCTTTTGCCTAAAAAACACCAAACAGAAACCAGCCCACAACCCAAACAAACACTTTTTTCCTTGACTGTAGGACTTATTTTCAGGTCATGAGTGGGTGGGGTAAGATTGCCTTCTGTGAAAAGGGTCTTGGACTGCTGCTGGGCTGCTGAATGCCAGCCCTTTGCTGTAAGTGCAGTTACTTGCAAAGCCTGCTCTGTAAGCTTAATCCTGTAAATTCTTGTCTTGTAGGAAGATGACGATTCAGAGACTGAAAAACCTGAGGCTGGTGACCTAAAGGTATTTCAAAGTGTGGTGGTGTGGTGGGGGGGAAGTTCAGTACAAGAAGGATAAGTGTTATCAGCATGGCTTGGTGTTTGTTTGTGATCTTCTGTAGCTAGTTTCAAAATTTCCTTTTTGTAGTTGTAATGTGTTTTTTTGACTTCTGGCTTCTGGCTAAGGTAGTTAAGCAGTCAGGCTATGGGCTAAATCATGATAAAGGTCTGCATTTATGAACTTGGTCATCCTGTGCATTAGATCTGACGTATGTTTTCTGACAGTATCTCACCAATTTTGCAGTGACCTGGAGATGTAGTGTTCTGTACAGAATGCTCTTACAACCAGTGTTAGTTGGGATACTTTCTTTGTTTAGAACAACTTAATAAATTATGTTATGCTCCTAAAGGTCATGAAATATGTCAGAATTGATTCATTTGTCTCCAGCTGTCTTTGTGTCCTTCTGAATGAAGCAGTTTTGTAAAGGTGGTGTTTAAAGTTAAGAAAGTGAAATAAGATCCATGGATGATAGCTGTCATAAATAGTTGAAGTCATCGTTATCTTGGGATTACATCTTTTTCTGCTGAACAACAGGTTTAACAGCACAGGGGAACATAACATCAGGCTAAAAAAGCTGGAAGACAGACACAGACCAAAGGCATTTGACACTTTATATACAGACCTGTGCCCAAATTATTCTGCTAGTTCAGTTGCCCATGCAGTATAAGTATAAGCTCTTGTGGGATACTGAGTGAAGGACACGTTCGAGGGCCTTTATTTTATCCAGCAGTTTCCTCAAATTTGCAGATAGTAAGCTCTGCTGAGGAAACCAGAAGACTGTGCTGCAAACTGAAATTCTGTGGAGCATTTAAATTAACATAGTGTTTTGACAGCACAAGATAAAGTCAAATGAATCTGTTGAGCTATTCTGACAAAGTTAGTTTTATAGCAGGACTTCTTCCAGTTTCTACAATGGTTTTATGGGTTTATAATGTACACACTTGAGAATCTTGGCAGCTGTACTGCAGCTGGTAAATTCTCTTGCATCAGTGCGTGAAATATCATGAATGCCTTTGGTATACAGATAAAAGGCACTTGGAAATGGAATGCATTGTCTCCTTTCCTTGTTGCAAGAAAAGTAAATTACCTTTCTTGGAAGTTAGGAAGAGGCAGTCACTTCTATCCTTTTTCCACCTTTCTGGGCAACCTGTTCCAGCCCCTCACTACCTTCACAGGGAAGAACTTCTTCCTTATATCTAAGCTGACCTTCCCATGTTTTAGTTTGACCCATTACTTCTTGTCCTATCACAAGTCCCTGATGAGGAGTCCCTCTCCAGCATCCTTACAGGCCCCCTTCAGATACTGGAGGGCTACTATGAGGTCTCCACACAGCCTTTTCTTCTGCGGCTGAACAGCCCCAACTCTCTCAGCCTATCTTCATATGTGAGGTGCTCCAGCCCCCTGATCATCCTTGTGGCCTCCTCTGGATTTGCTCCAACAGCTCCATGTCCTTTTTATGTTGAGAACACCAGAACTGCACACAGTACTCCAAGTGAGGTCTCACGAGCAGAGTAGAGGGGCAGGATCACCTCCTTCGACCTGCTGGTCACAGTTCTTCTTATGCAGTCCAGGACACAGCTGGTTTTTGGGCTCAGGTGCACACTGAAGTCGGCTCATGTTTGATTTCTCATCCACCAACACCCCAAGTCCTTCTCTGCAGGGCTGCTCTGAATCTCTTCTCTGCCAACCTATAGCTGTGCCTCGGATTGCCCCAACTCAGGTGTAGGACCTTGCACTTCACGTTGTTGAACTTCACGAGGTTGGCATTATCCCACCTCTCAAGTGTGTCAAGGTCCCTCTGGATCCCATTCCTTCCCTCCACCTATGAACCGAACCACACAGCTTGGTGTCATCAGCAAATTTGTTGTGGATGCATCAATCCCACTGTCCATGTCGTCAACAAAGATGTTGAACAGAATCAGTCCCAACGCCGACCCCTGAGGGACACCACTTGTTACTGCTCTCCAGTTGAATGCTGAGATGTTGACCACAACTCTCTGTGTGGCCATGCAGCCAGTTCTTTATCCACCGAGTGGTCCATCTATCAAATTGGTGTCCCTCCAGTTTACAGACAAGGATGTTGTGTGAGGCAGTGTCAAAAGCTTTGCACAAGTCCATGTAGATGATATCAACTACTCTGCCCCGTCCATCAGTTCCATAGCCCCGTCATAGAAGGCCACCAAATTGGTCAGACAGGACTTTCCCCTTGGTGAGGTCATGTTGGCTGTCATCAGCTACCATGTTGTTTTTTGTTTTTCATGTTCCTTAGCATGCTTTTCAGGAGAATCTGCTCCAAGATTTTGCCAGGCACAGAGGTGAGACTGACTGCTCTGTAATTTCCTGGGTCTTCCATTTTCCCCTTCTTAGAAATGAGAATTGTATTTCCCTTTTTCCAGGGCAATGTAGAAAAGATCTGACTGTGAGAACAAAATCACACTACAATACCTCTTGTCTGAGTAGGGATGCATTACAGAGATCTTACCACTGAATTGTGTGGCTGCTGCTTTAACATGTTGCTGTTTCATGTTGGCTTGTTTAAAAAGTCTCTTGATTTCAGCGAGTTCTGTGTGCTGCTGTTTAACCCTTGTGAGAAAGAACTACAGGTGGCCGTGGAGCTTCAGTTGGGAAGCAAAGAAACAACGAATGTGTTAAAATGATCTGCTGTCTTGGGTACACTCCGCAGTAGGAGCTCTGCAAGAACTGAAAATGTAAATCTAAAGTGTTGTTTGTTTTTTGTTTTTTGTTTTTTGTTTTTTGTTTTTTGTTTTTTTTTTTTTTAATTTAAAATGTAATTCCTGGCATGGCATGAAAGATCAGGATTTGTGAAGAATGGCAGGGAGGCAAATCTGAACTTCAAATTGACTTCCATGATCTCCTTAATAGATGTCTTCATATACAACTGAAAAAGGGAATAGCTTTCTCTTGCCTTTTGGCTTTTATGGAATTCTAGCTAGGGAGCCAGGTGACACTTGAGGGAGAGGTAGAAGCACACCTTTGCTGCGTAGCGTGCTGCAAGGCAGCCCTGTGCTGTGCTGGTCAGAGAGAGGGCATGTTCTGTACTGATGGAGTTGCACTAGCCATGATATTAAGAAATTCACTTGGGATGGGGGAAAATGAAACATCGCTGTAGGAAGTTTTGCTTGGAACAGTTACAAATGTTTCCTGTCCTCTTTTTCCACCAAGTGGCAGTGTTCTCCTTGTTCTTCCTCATTGCTTTGAGCTTGCAGTATCTGACAACTAGTGAGTAAGGGTTGTAGTTGCTGTAAAACCAAAGTGTGGCCCTTGATTGTAACTTGCTAACACTTTTGGACAGCTTTTTGTTCTGTCGCAGCTGAGTGCTGCTGTAGTTCTTGCTGTATTGTTAAGACATCACAGACCTGGAAATGTGTTTAAGTGGGTATCACAAGCCACTTATATATGGTGATGGCTTTTCTAGGGTCTGAGCCTGACTGTAAACAGAAGGTAGATCCTTAAATGCATGAATGTGATAAAGCCATTGCAATTCATCAGGTAATTATAGTAATTTCAAGCCCTGAATATACATTTAGCATTTTTTCTGCTGTTCTGCCTCTTTGTACATACAGTAAAGGAACTACTTTGAGATTTTATCTTGAATAATTGACCAGGACAGTTGAGCCAGGCTGTGTGTAGCAGTGGTTCCCTTGTTGCTGGTGCATCCTGCAGTTTGGCCTCATTCTTCACTTGGATAGTACCAGACACAAAACCTCCAGAAGGTTCAGCTGATATCTGTTGTGGGTATAGACGGAGGACACTGAAAGCCATGAATAATGTAAAAACTGTCTGCTGAAGATATGATGGTGGCAGAGGAATTTGGAGCCTGCCTCAAAGAACCACACTGGGGAGATATTTTTCTACCCCACCTGTGGGATTTATATTTTATCTCTGTTTTTTATCGTGGTTCCAGGGAGTGTGCACTTGTTGATTTGATGAAGGCATGTCTGTGTCTGTACAACCCTTCTTCCTCACTAGAGGTGAAGTCAATATAAAGTGCTAGATAGGACTGCAGCTTATCCGTGGTTTTTCTGCTGAGTAGCAAGTCACAAAAAGCTTTTCAAGTTCTAACATGCGGATGTCAAACTGCTGTTTTCTGTCTACCCTCAAACGGATACATGGAGACTTTTTTATACATATCTTTGGGGAAAAGGGTGTGCCAGCAGTAGGCAAACATTTAAGCTTCGTCAGTCATCTGAAAGAGTTCTTCCAGAAGACGTTTCTGGCCCATTGGATTCACTGTTACTGAGCAGCTGTGAACCAGTTCTGAACACTGTGTGCTTGCAGCAAAAAGCAGAATCTTCCTTTTTTAAGTAGCAAAGTCAGATACGCCACATCCTGTAACTGCATTTGGAAGTGTCTCAAGCACAGATGGAAAACTGGAGACTCAAATCTAGGTAAAACTAGTATTTTTCCAAATTTCACTCTGGATGGATGTCCTTAGGAACAGGACATGTTTTTTAGTGACCACAATCACTGTAGGGGTCCCTGTTTTTAAGTAAGGCATTATTAACTGTAAATAAGCATATGTCCTCACAAATAAGGCCTTCTGCTTAGAAGGGAAAAGAAAGAGTCACCAGAAGCTTTGGCAAAGGCATGGTGTTAGGATGGAATCTCACAGCCTGCATGGGTTCCTTGTGTCTTTTCCTCAAATGATAAAGCCATGGATACAAAGCAAAGGCTGCAGAAATGGGTCTGAACTTTGGTGCTCTGCTGGCAGTGTTGGTTTGGGATGACAAGGGTTAATGGGTTGTGCAGTGAGTGCAAGGTGCTTAGGCTTTAGCCAGCAGCTAGCAATGGTCACAGCCTTGATGCAGTAACAAGATACAGGCCTTCAGAGCTCACTAAATAGACCGGCCCTGCAGGAAGGAGGAAAATTAACCTTAAATGCAATACTGACCTTGTACTCCAAGTCCCACGTGAGGGACTCCTCCCTTCACCTTGTAGGGCTGGATGAGTAACAGGCTGCAAGTGTTGATCAGGGATGGAGCCCAGCCCTGCAGCTTGGTTAGCTGGAGTTTTCACAGGGGGAAATCATTAACTCTTGAGCCTTGATTGTGATATCAGGAGCAGCCAGTGCAGGAAAGCTAATAAATTTGCCACTCCCTTGGCAATTGAATGCCTGGCACATAGCAACCGTTTTTCAAAGCAGGTGGCTACTTTGATGTTTCCTGGTTTTAAGTGTCCCCCTCTGCATCTTGAGGCATTGTATGAAGGGGCAGCCAAACTGGAATGGAGCAGAAGGGTGTCTGATTTTCAGAGGAATATTGTGTTTCTCAGCATGTACCACATCAAGTTTGGCTTTTATTGATACAGCATGCTTGTGGAGTAATTCTACTGTGTTACAGTGTATAGGTGTGTACTAATGCCTAGATAGAGACTTTTGATTGCAATGTTTTATTTTTATCTTGCCTGCTTTTAACCTGTTTGTTTAAATACCAAAATTATCCTGATTTAAAGTGAATGAGGTAACTGCTAAGTGCCAGTAAATGGGGGTATGTGAATTAATGTAATCCCTGTAATTAACTCTTACTTTGATAAGATATGTTAACTTTTCTGAATTCAAGAAACATTCATGAAACCAGATTCTCAAAATGTGCCTGAACCTAATCAATAAATTTCACCTCAAGTGTAACTGCTTTGGTCTGATGAAGGGGAAGAAGTGTTTGGCAAAAGTTGTGCTCCAACACGAGATGAATGTGGACCTGTGCGAGTGAGTCCAAAGGATGCCATGGAGATGCTGCGAGGGCTGGAGCAGCTCTGCTCTGGAGCCAGGCTGAGAGAGCTGGGCTGGGGCAGC
>JBCJKH010050127.1:0-10505 GCA_039877255.1 Loriculus beryllinus | reverse complement strand
GTTTCCATATAGGAATGCTTTGGTGGTTCAGACCAGACTTCAAGCTAGGCAAGAGATGGCTCAAGCAGGGAAACAGCCAGCAGCTGGGAACACCTGAGCCAAGTGAGTGATTGTTTTATTGCACGTCTGATATAGAGCAGAAGGCTGTGTGTGCTATAGCATGAGCCCTGCTTGTGAGAGAGCATGCAAGGGTGGGAAGATGGGGTACCTTCTTGAAGGGCACTTGGTTTCTCTGTCAAGTGTAGCCCTACGATAGTTTGTGTCATTAAAACAGTTTGCAGAGTGCAAACTTGGAGATGGAAAGGTTTGTGTTGTTCTGCATCTTCTGGAAAACAGGATTATCTGGGGATCTCAACTGGTGCAAAGGTGCTCCATCCCCTCTGTGCTCTCCATCATGCATCTGTGCATTGTGGTATCACTTCAAAACCAGTGATGAGCAAAACAAGGCTTGCTCTGTTGATATGCCCAGCAGGCAATGCTGGCCACAGGCCACACAAGCTATTGGCTGGAGCAGTGGGAGAGCGTGATGAGAAGCTGGCTCAGCTCACAGTACCCACCTGCACCCACAGATGGCTATGGGTGGCCAGCTGAGAACTCACGACCAGTGCAACTGGGAGCAGGATGGAGCAAGCACTGGGAGAGATGGTTGAAAGCCATCAGCCAGTGTGGCTGTCTGCACCAGCAGCTGCAGATTAAGCTGTGCTTAACCCAAGCTTGGCTTTTTCCTGGGTCAGGAAGATGATGGAGAGATAATGGGAAAACCAGGGAGGGAGGAGAAATTGTACAGAGGAGGGGAGAGTAAAGGTCCAGGGGGAGAGAAGGACAAAATTGGTGATTTCTCACCCACATTTTTTTTTCCTTGCTCTGAGGAAATTGAAGGCATGTGAAGATTAGAGAGATTTTTGCAAAGAAAGAGTCTCCAGGGAATGTGTATTGTTCGGCAGTGCAAGTACTTCAGCGGGGATCACTGGTCAGAGGAATAATGAAGTGGTGGTTGAAGAAGCATTGTAGAGAAAATGAGGGAAGGCTTCTGAGGGACAAGTTTGGAGACACCTTTTTCCCTTTTGAGGCTAATTTGCAAAGCTGGCAATTCTCTGCTAGCAGGAAGGCATTCCGGAGGGCATCTGATGCATATCATAGAATCATAGAATCATAGAATCTGCTGTCTCTGTTGTGTTGGAGAGGCTGAGCTAGAGAAAAGGCTCTGGTGTGTAGCGTGGGAGGGTATTTGTGTCCCTGATTTATTCATCCATCCTTCAAAAGATTACTATGGTCAAATATGAAACATATAACCATTCTGAGGTTGCAGTGACTGGAGGTGTTAGGAGGCAGCATGCCATTCCTCAGTGCTGTGTTTAGTCCTTTTTGTCATATTTCTGCCCTGTTGACCTATTTCCACTAAAACACATTGGTTTCTGTATTTGCAGATTCTTGTTAGCATTACTCTTTGTATTAGGGGAGTGTACCAAGATTGCCCTGATGCATAAACTTTGCCATGGCAACATGGCAACCTGGAACACAATTCAGTACATCTTGTGGAGTGTCTTCCAAAGCTAGCATCAGAAGTCTCCTAAAGAGATGTAAATTACAGAGCAAAGGTGCGAAGTCAAGATGAAAAGAGGAGACTAGAGATCTTCATGTATGGCAGCGAAAGTTAGGTGAAAAAGAAGCAAAGCTGCCACTGATGTTAAGTAGCTGCGCATCAGTTCATTAAGCTGGCTAGCAGTCAATGGGCCATTTCAGATGGGAGAGAAGACCAAGGACAGAAATGGGAGGCATTCAACATGAGAGGAAGATGTAAAGGATCAGTAATGGGGGAGAAAGGTGTTCTGGCACTTAGGGATCTGTGAGAGAGAGGAGATGCTTACAGGCAGCCACTCACAAAGACCAGGGTCGTTCCTGGGGCTGGGAGTGAGGGAGAGCTGGACATGGAGGCTTTGGCCATCCTTGAAAGGTGCAGCTGTGGTTAAACAGGGGATTGTAAGGGAGTGAGGTGGATGCTGACTGATGGAAACAACTTTCTGCGACAGCAGATCTGTCTCAAAGCCCCCTTCCAGGGAAATGACAAATGTTGTGTGTGTTTCCTTCATGCTGAGACATATTGAGAAGACAAGGATTTTTTAGTTTTGACTGGGATGACTATAGCGTACCTGCAGGGTTTCCTTGTTCCCATCTGGGACTGGATCACGGGTTTCTGCATACCTTGAGATGATGAAGGGAGTGGTGTGGGTGACCATATGCCTGTATATAACCTCCTTAGTCATCACTAATTCAACAGCCAACAGCCTCCTCTGGTATTGTGTTGGGCCTGCCACGGCATCAGGTATCCCAGGCTCCACATACCAACTGCTTTCTTTTGTCTGGCTGACAGAGAGAGCACCCGGGACTGACACAATAACATTCCCAGTGCGGGATGTTTGTCTTTTTAGCATCTGCTGGCTGTGAGACTCAAGTGTTGTCTTAATCCTCTCTGGGTGCCTAATTCCAGAGCAGGAGTCAAGCTGAGGATAGGGTGCAGCACAGACCTCCATGGCACCTTGTCTGGTTGCTTGCATGTGAGGACCAGCTTAGCGGCCAAATTTGGCTCAAGCAGAAGGAAACAAGGCAACTGCATGGGGTCAACACATCTGTCAAGAGTATAAAGTCAGGGCAAGTGCTTATAGTACTTACCCTAATATTCTCCCTGGCCCAAATACGTCTAGCTAAGAAAATTCCTGAGCTGCGTGTGGCTTTTCTGTTCTTTGATAGATGTTTTTTTCCTTTCATTAGCTCCCCAGTCTCTCCTTGAATACGTGTGGATTTCCATCATCTTCACTATCCTCTTGCAAGAGGCCCCACAGTTAAAATACTGATTGTTATGTGAAGCTGATACTTTTGAGCTTAGTCTGTCTGCACCTTTCTCTGATTAATCTGCACTGATATCCCCTGACTCTTGTATTTTAAGAGGCCATACCCACCTCAGGGACATGGTGCTGTGAGAATGCAGGAAGTTGTTC
Source organism: Loriculus beryllinus (assembly GCA_039877255.1). Taxonomy (NCBI): domain Eukaryota; kingdom Metazoa; phylum Chordata; class Aves; order Psittaciformes; family Psittacidae; genus Loriculus; species Loriculus beryllinus. The sequence goes on along the minus strand of JBCJKH010050127.1, from coordinate 7,509 downwards.
AGAGGGGAGCTCCTGGATTTGGCCCTGGTTTTGGCTGTGCTGTTGCATATTTTAATAACCAAACCCTCTTGAAATTCTTCATCTATCTGCAGCATTCACAACATTATCGGCTGTTGGAGGGAAAGCACTGTTTTGAGCCCTGAGCTGGGGCAGGTGAGAGGAGGAAAGGACCATTACAGCCATGACAGTTTAAAGCACATCGAGATAATGCACAGGATTTGCACAGACCAGCCTGTGCCTAGCTTGGAGCTCCTGGCCTAGCAACAGATCTGCTCTGTAAAACCCCTCAAGAACCAGGTCTAGTCATGCATGGAGACTGTCAGGGGAAGAGGCTTGTGTCCTCTCACTTCCCTCTCTGTATTACCCACAGCACCATTTGGCATCAGCTGTACCAGCCACTTCTGCTCACACTGCCTGTTACTTTCCTCAGGGAACACCAACAGCATCTTTGCACTGGACTACATCAGTGGGGCTTTAACCCTGAATGGGCCACTGGACCGGGAAAACCCCTTCTACAGTGCTGGATTCATCCTCACAGTGAAGGTGAGACCTCCATCATCTAGGAAGCAGACTGGCAGAGCAGGATGGGGAGGGCATCCTGCCTGGGGACAACTCCTTTGAGGTGGAGGCACAAAACTGGGATATGATGCACTATTCCCTGGCCAAGCCAAGCGAGATGTTTAACACAGCTCCCTTGTATGGTGGCCCAAAATGTGGTTGCCTATATATGGATGAGTAAGGTAATTTTTGGTGCCCAGCCTAGTCTTCAACTAGATTTGCCTGTGATTGTATCTGCTAGCAGGAGGCAGGTGCCCTGGGATTGCAAATAGTATGAGACACGTACATTCAGGCACCCGGGTTGTGGCCGCTGTGCCTATTTCCTACCTTCCCTCCCCAGACCCATGGAAAAACAGTTATATTTCATCAAGTCAGTGGCCAGAGGTATAACACAGCATCATCTGCAACTGCCCACCACAGAATGGCATGGCAAGGTAGTGATGCTGAAAGCTGCCTCAAGAAAAGGCTCTGGAGCATGCTCTTCCAGCCCTACCAGCCCCATCTAGGAGCGGCTCCCTACTCACAGCCCTGCAATTAAAATCAATACCAAGCTGGGCAGCTGGTAGTAACACATTTAGCAGTATAGATTCTTCTGGGCTGGTATGGGGAAAAATCAGCATCGTAGGAAGGGTCATTGATTGGAAGGGCAGGAGCCATCGAGTCATGTTCTCATTCTGGCAAGTACAATACTTTGTCAGAGGTGTAAAGGAACAAGAAGTTACCCCTCTAGGTCCCAGACACAGGTCATACTGTGGGGCTTTATGCATGTCTTTATGCACCCATCCCTGGTATGTCTTGGTTTGGGCTTTTATAGTATCAATTCAATAAAAATGGAAAGAGGGAGGGTTGTCTGGTTTTAACAAGGACAAAATATCAGTTTAATTTTAGAAAGATTTGTGAACTGAAAACTTGCCCGTTTTCCTGCCTGCATGATAATGGAGTTCCAGCTATATTCTGTTGATCTGATAGATTTTTATTTCCTCTCCCCACAAACTTTGCATCTCCCTGCAAACGCCAACTCTCTGCATCCTGCACCCCCAGGACCCAAAATGTTCTCTGCTGCTCTTGTCCTGGAGCACACAGGGAAAATACAGCTGGATTGCTCCTTGTTCGGATCAGCCTGTTCTGCTGTTGTGTGCAGAAGCAATGAATAGCAATGAACCATGTGGGTCGTGTTAGCGCTGCTTTTCTGTGCCCACAGCAAAGCAAGATTATCCAAAGGACAAGAGGAGGGACTCTGCTTGAAAAGGCTGATTCACAAGTCTTGCTTCTCTGGCAACAAAATCTGCACTCTTTCCTTTTGGGAAAGCGAAATTGAAGTCTTTCTTAAGACAGAGGTGTGATTTGGAGTCATGACTCAGCTCTGTATTTAGACACATGTTGCCAAACCTATTTTAAGGTCTAAATCTTGTTTTCTTCTGTTGCCCTAGTTTTCTCTCCCTTCAGTAGTACTATGGTGGGTTAGTTCCCTGCTCCTGTTTCCACCCCAGGAGATGGCAGAGGAGAAAACAGGAGTACTCTTTTCTCCATCATGGCTTCCCTTACTTTGAGGACTGCCCCAAACATCTCAAAAGGCAACTTTTTTTTTTTGTTGTTGTTCAAATGCTTGGGGCAGGAGAATTGCCTACTCATCCCCTAGGGTGACTCCGAGTCCCAACAACCCGTTGCATGGTGGGGGCAAGTGAGAACTTGGCCACAGCCATCTTAAGGGAAATGTTCAGGAGTACTATGGGTCTGAAACATGGGTGATGGAAGAGCTGGGTCAACGTCTATGTGTTAATGGGTCAGCACTGTGAAAAGCTGCTTAAGCTTAAGGGGCAATGGATCAACCAACTAAGCATACTTCCTTGGCAAAGGGGAGAAAGCAAAACCTGCAAGAGCCTCTAATCATAGCGTGCACACTTCCTATTACATTTATTCTTTGAAAAATAAAGGCTGCTCTGTTGTTTTGTCTCCTTGAAGGCGACAGAGCTGAATGATGACCGCACACCCTCCAACGCCACTGTCACCACCACCTTCAACATCCTAGTCATTGACATCAACGACAATGCGCCTGAGTTCAACAGCTCGGAGTACAGTGTGGCCATCCCAGAGCTGGCCCAGGTGGGCTTTGCCCTTCCCCTCTTCATCCAGGTGCAGGATAAAGACGAGGTGAGGTATCCCCTGCTGTGGGCACTTCTGTCCATTCTTTGTAGGGTAGCACTCAGATGGGGGTTGGGGGTGCAGTAAAGGATAAGTCACTGGTGAAATTGTGATGAGGTGCATGGTTATGTCCTGATAACCATTTTTTTCAGCTCTTGCTGCTGCCATTGGTCTGCTTGCTCAGTATGCTGAGTGCAGATAGATGCCCTTCCCAGACAGCAGGCATGGTATGTGCTTTAATGCAGTCAGATTGCACAGTCACTGAAAGCCAGAAAATAGGATTGTGTGGGATGCTGATTCTTGCCTGCTTGTGAGGACTCTTGTTGGGCAGTCCTTTGCCAGTCTGTTTTAGAAAGGGATAAGGTTTTCTGGTGGGCTCCCACAGGAGGGGAAAGAAGGCACCTCCAGGCTCTCTGCTCTGGCAGGGATGAGTACTGCTGTGACCTGGGATAAGGAATTAAGAGATACCTGCTATTTTGGGGCTGGAGGGAGAGTGGGGGACACTGGGATAACAGTTCATCATTGCAAAAGAGCCAGGAGCGCTGGAGGCTTGTTCCTCCCTCCTGTTAATGGAGCTCCTATTTGTTACGCGGTGGTCCATGCCATGTAGGGATTGCAGCATGTTTTCCAGCCTTGGGCTTGCAGCCTTCAATTACTCTGATTATTTGACTTGTGCAATTCACGCCTGGCTGCTTCTGTGTTCCAGTACCCTCCAACCCTTCCACACTGTGTGGTGTCTGCTTCAAACCAGTGCTGACACCACATGGTGAATTTTCCAAAACCCCTCGGCAAAGCTCTGGCTACAGGCTCGTGCCATCCCAAGTGAGAGATGAGGGGAGAGGGTCTGTCAGAACAAATGGCATCATCAGGATGTTTTCATGATGCTTCAGGGAAACGATGTGATAGTACCAAGGAATATGAAACACAATCTGTCTCCTCACCCCCCCAAAAAAAAACCCTGGTGGGTCAGTTAAACTGTGCATCTTCTAAGACACCTTTGCTGGCTGAGATGACGGATTTGCTTTTCTTCAGTTCTGGGTGGAGTTCTCCGCATCTCATAAAGCCATCCAGAAACCCCATTTTTTTTTCATGGGAAGCGATTATGACACAGAACTAATAATCTACTTGTGACATGATGTCACCATCCAAGAGTTATGAGTTCAGCCTGAAGAGGTGCAGATGAGGTATTAAGCAGATAAAGAGATTGGTTTTTTTTGCAAATGTCAATTGCTAATAAAGAAGATATGGATATGACAGATGCTTAGGATAGTTTCTGAATAGAGCTGCTGTCGTGCTTTCTGAGAGATGTCAGCAGATCCATTCTTGAAGGGCATTGTAACACTTCTGTTTGTGCCAGAAGGATGAAGGATCTGTCATTATTTCTAGTTAAAAGCTCATTTCACTGGAGTGACTCCCATTCAAGAATTCACTTTTCAGCCTTGCTAATTTTAAAATGGGAGAATAAAAAATAGCCTTGCCTTCCCGATCACACCAGCAAAAAATAGACTCATTCTTGTGATGTATTTCTTTAAGTTCCTGAGATTTCCCCACAAGAATTGGCTGAGGTTTTTAAAACTGCTGAGAGAGGACCTCGTGTGCTAAGCGAGTCTGAAGGGGTTTTATTGTACACGTCTTTGGAGACCGTCATATTAGCATGGATTCATTTAACCATAGCATTATTTTTACTGATAAGAAGCACATGAGAGCTGATGTCTTGAAATATCTGGAGGGAGAAAAGTTATAAGCAACTGTTTCTTGTTTGTTTGTTTTCCTGTGGTGGATCTTTATTATTTCCCCCTGTGGATACTTGCAACGGGATAAACCATCAAGGTAGCACTCTGGAGGGAGAAATTGGGACAGCCTACCCAGGTTGTGAAAAAGAGACCCAGGTCGTGAATATGAGACAGGAATGGGACTGCATCTGTAGCCAGGCTTATTGTAGCACTGCTTCCCAGGCAGTGTATTTACAGAAGTCCAAAACCCCCAGACTTTCAGTAGAAAACTTACAGAAAGGGAAGAGGGCTGCCTTACAGTGAAATTTTGAATGCTCAAGTACCCCATGAGAATTGCGAGGCTTTTGTAAACCATCTGGATTTGAGGTAGCCAAGATGGTGCCAGGCTTTCTTGGTTTTCTGTGGGTGCAAGTGTAGAGGGATGGGACAGCAAGGACTTCAGGCAGGGATGTGACTGAGGACACGGCTGACAGACCTATTTTGTCAGCATGGCCTTCATGCTTGAGATGACATGATTCATTTGTGTAAGGGGCAAAGGAAAACAAGAAGAGCATTACGTATGTCTCCAGGGAGAGCAGCTAAATAAACTAATGAGAGCAGATGGATAGAGGCACATGAAGTCAAAGCTAGAGTCTTCAGGAACATAATTTTGCTTGTGTTTTGATTCCTGCCTGTCAACCTATGCCTTAAAGTCCTATGAGAACCCTTGGCAGGTTGGTTTCCTCCTTGAGCCAAGCCATCCAGCCTTATTCTGGCCCCTACAGCAAATCTTGATACTGTTACTTCAGCTTGTTGAGGTCCTACTTGGATGGTGTAGCCCATACCTGAACCTTGTCCCACCTACAGATTCGGTAGGGTTGGGTGGCTTTGATGAACCTGCCTGCCATTGTAACCTGGTTGTGTCTTTATTGAGCTGGTGAAAAGGTGTTGCGTGAGCCTGGCCCTTAAAATGCTGCGTGGGGTACCAGGGCCATTAAACAAGGAGTTTTGTAACCAGACCCACATGACCTTTTTAAATGGTGGGGGTTGGTCTTTGTTTCTTCTGGTGTGTTTTGCACAAACTTAAATGATTGCTTTTTCAATGAGATAGATTAAACAATTCGTCTAAGCACTTAAAAATGTATTTACGTTGCACACAAGACCACGCTTGAAAGCATGTGCTTGAATTTACCTCTGTATTTAAGTGCCTTTCTGGAGCTTGGCTGGCATTGATGTCTCAGATGAGGTACCTAAGTGGGGTGCCTGCAAGAAGAAACCCATTCCTCTGAGTCTGTCCCTTGCAAAATCCCAGCTGCTGTGCCTCAAGCGTGGTCATGGTCTTGCTCCAAGAGGAGCTGGCTTGGGGTGCAGAGTGGGATGTGGACCAGCACCCAGGCTGAGCTGAGATGACCCCAGACATGGATTTGGTGTGCAGCCAAGAGGTGTTCAACCAGGTGTGTTGGTTTTTCTTTTTGCATTGTCTGCAGCTGATCAAAAAAACTTAAACACAGGAGAAATTAGTACACAGTGTTTGCACAGGGTTTTGGACCCGGCCTTCTACAAACCAAGACAAAAAGCATTAACCTCTGTGCAGCTGAGTTTCTCTCTCTGTCAGATAGACAGCAAACCACTTGAATACCTTTCCAAAGGTGTCTGAAGGCTGTTTATGAAAATCTGTGACTGTTTCCTGATATTTATACTGAGCCTATCCTCAACTGGACACCAAGAGAAAACCAGTATGCATATACACTTTCAGACTGGGGTTGGATTCTCCTCTCAATCACAATGCGATAGATCAGCAGGGAAGAGTAAATCCTGTGTGTGAGACGGAAGGTTAAAGCCTTGAATCCATTTCTGCATTAAGGTTCGTTTCCAGATTGAGAGCAAGAGCCTCAAGCAGTGAAATACGTTTGCGTTAATTCAGAGGGCTGGTAAGCTTAGGCTCGTCTACTCCAAGGCTGGCTTAGGTGGGGTGCACGGGTATCCTTTCTGCATGTGCTGGTATTTTAAAGCGTGGTAGCTTGATGCAGTATTTTATGGTGAAGGCAAGGGTTTGGCCATGCAGGAAAAGGATCAGGGCATCCTTCAGGCTATTCCTTATTTGCTGCAAGATTCAAAGGGGTATATTAAGAGAAACAGCAGCATAGTTTCCCCGGGCATGTCAGAGAAGCCAGCTCTTCTGCCGTGGCTTTCACTTGATTTTTCCCTGATGCGGTTGACTGAAGAGGAAGAAAAGGGCAGAGGCTGTATAAAGCACGAGTATGATGGGCTGACATTTTAAAATAATTCTGAAACAATTCTCTAAAATAAGCATATGGAGTAAGATAAATGGGGAATTTAAAGAAAGAAAATCCAGGCCATGGGAATACAAAGTATTTGTTGCATAAAACTGCATCAGAGACTTGCGCAGGGATATCGCATGTGCCCATGTGTGTGCAGGTGCAATATATGAATCATCCGTAGCATATATATGCATATGACAGACACGTGCACTATAAATATGATCTACACAGCAAGAAACTGTAAAGGGGAATTGACGGCGCTCAAGTATTCTCTCCCAAAAGTGCCAGCTGCCAGTCGGACTGAATTAGATTTCACAGGGGTTTTTGCAATATATGGAATTCACCAGCAAATTACCCTTAAAGAGGGAAAATCAATCATTTGGAGCAGAGATAAGCTGTAGGCGAGGCAGCCTTGGATTGATCCCGTCTGTGCAGGCGTGTGTGGAATTCAGCAGATAACCTGGGGAGAGTGGGGAAGGAGAAAACTCCTCCAGGAGGGGGGGAGTGGGCAAGGACTGACACTTTCAGATGGACAGAAAGGCAGGAGAAAAGGGCTGCCACTGTGGGAAGGAGGATCAGAATAGCTGGGGAGCATTTTGCTCCAAGCATCCTCTATCATCCACGGCCCCAGTGAAGTCCATAGGGATGGAGGGGACAAGGGCCTGTGCCCAGTGAGCCCTCAAATGATTATTGATGCTGTCGTGCTCAGTTGCTGGGTGGGCAGTGAGTGCTGGGAGTCTGAGCTGGCTAGCTGGGCAGTGGGAGATGTCCGACATGTGAGAACCAGGATAAAGGCATTGACCTGATCCTGTGTC
>JBCJKH010050125.1:20063-35337 GCA_039877255.1 Loriculus beryllinus | reverse complement strand
CCCTACCCCACACCCTGGGGGGGGGGTTTGTTTTTGTGCCCCCCCCCCCCCCGAAGATTCGAGCGGGAGACCCCCGCTTCCTCCCGCAGGAAGAGAGAGGGCTGCGGGAGAAACTTATTTTCAACAAGTTTGGGGCTTTTTTTTTTTTGTTTTATTTTTTTTTTCTTTTTAATTATTATTATTTTTTCCACCCTGTGCGTTAATTATTTCAGTCCCTCTTCCCTTTCGATGTGCGGCTTTGGACATGCGGAGGCTACTGCAACCGTGTTGGTGGATCTTTTTCTTGAAAATCACCAGCTCCGTGCTCCATGATGTGGTGTGCTTCCCCGGTGAGTGAGCACGGCGCTTCGCGGGGGGGGGGGGGGTCCCGCTGCTTCCGATACACGTGTCCGCGACCCCCGTCTGGGGTACCGCCGGGGCACCCCGCGAGTGCGGAGGATGCGCTAAGGGACCGCGGTGATGGGGTGGCTGCTCCGATGCCGGCTTTCTCTCAGCTCCGCAGCACCCTCCCGGCTGTGGGCAGCGCTGCCCGCGAGTGGGGCCGTGAGCGGTGTCCGGGTCTCCGGCGCGGTATCCGAGCTTCCCGGTGCACTGCATCCCCCGATGGAGTGGAGCGGGCGCGGAACGAGCCGTCCTATGCGCTAGCCGCGCTCCTTGGGGTTGCTTGCGGGGCCCCCTTTGTGCTGCGGGACTGCCTCTCGCCGCCCCGCAGGGAGCGCGGCTCTGAGCCCTTGTTGCAACCTCGCGTCCGCCGTCAGAAACTTGGCTGTGCGCGGGTCTCTGCTCTCCGCACCCGTTGTCCGCGGTGGGCGCCTCTCCCTGCGGGCGCTTCACCTTGCCGGGGCGGGTGATGGTGGGGGGGCGCGCCCGCTGAGCACCGGGGCTGCTCTGTGCAGCCACCACCGCACGCCCGCGGGAGAGGGGTTATGCGGGCGGGGAGCACCCATCGCCCACCGTGCTGAACCCGCACCCCACGGCTTGCGCCTATCGCTCTCGCCCCGCACCGTACCGCTGGGGCTGCCGGGGCCGGGTGGGCGCCGGGACTCCGCGTCCGCCCCCGGCAAACCCCTCCGGACCGGGGGGAACTCGCGGGGCTCGGGCTCTGGCCGCTTCCGCAGTGCCCGCTCCCGGCCGGTAGAGGCGCTCTGGGGCCGCCGGGCTACCCCGCGGGGCCGCGCTCAGCCCTCCGCCGGCGCGCCGTCCGCCGCTTCGAGCGCGGGCTGGATTTGCTGTCGTGTGTCCCGTCCCCTCCCGCATCCAGGGGTTTCCTGACCGTGGCTTCGCACCCCCAGCAGCCGTTTGGTTATTCCTCGTTTCCTGCGCTTCGGCGGGGTGATGTGGGGGGCAGTGAGCAGAACGCTTCCCTTCCACCCTCCCTCTTGACCCTCGATGGGCGCCTGATGCGGCCCCAGTCATTGGCTGTGCCCGTCCGGTTGTGCGAGTGAGGAAAGAAAGGGTTAAATTCAGGGAGCTTCGTAAGAACTTCCACTTCTCTTTCTTTTCATTTTTCCCTAAAATGCACTTTTTTCCCCCCTAAGGCAGAGATAAGCAGTTAGACCCATCCTCTCCCAGCCTTTCCAGCAGCTTCTCACATGGTAAAATGATTTGAAGCAAAAACCAAATATATTGGAGAGAGAATTAATACCTCTGCAGCTCTTGAAGAAACATTTATCTTCTTTGTATTGATTTCTTCTCAATTTCAAGCCTTAGAGTGAAGTCTTTCTCTCTGGTTCTGATATATATTGTACAGTAATTACATCTAGAAGGCAGGCTCCAGGAATGCTTCAGGAAAACAAGCTGTGATGTGGGTTTAATATGACAGTATTGTACTATTTGCTGATATAGATCAGTGAGGTTTGAACCAGTTGATATTTGCATTATGGTTTGAATAGGAAGATAAATGTGAACAGAGGTCTGTGGATGTTTGCTGTGTGTTGGTAAACTAATGCTGGAAGACCTGAGACAGCTGTGTAACACTTCAGAATGCTTTGGGGCTCTTCATGGCTAAAGGTTTGCTTGGAAAGCAAACTATTTTCCAGGAGGGTTTTTATGGGTTTAGTTGCTGTACAGAGCTACTGTGTTAGCCCTCAGTGCTTGCTCACTGCTGTATGCTGCCTCCTGAAGAGCAGTAATGTCTGGTGTACATGTGTGTGTGCGTGCAAGAAGGGGGTGTGAGCGAGACAGCGTGATAAACCAGACTCTGATCCAGTGCATCCGAGATGCCCGAGGCAGGGAAGCTGCAGGGAGGATCTCAGTGGACTATAACAGGACATTGGTGCTGACAGCATCCAATGGCAAATCATTGGAATTTGTCTTGGCGGGGAATCCCGGCAAGATATTAACTGTTTAGTATCTACCACAAATGTTTCGGTGCCTTTTCATGGCATTTTCTAGAGAGGATTAGTGAATTGAGGCACTTTTACATGTTAATTCACAAGCATCTTTCTTCTCTCCACTTCATATCTAGTTCTCTTGAAACAGAAGAGAGGTCACCATTTATTCTCTCCCCTGCAAATTACTTTACTTTCTGAAGAAACATAAAGGCTATTTATTTTCTTTGTTCAACAACAACAAATGAACCATGTAGAAAATAAGCCTTTGCAGTGTTCTTTTGTTCTGAGGACTGTAATAGGTTTTCACTGTTTAAGTAGGTATCTTTTGCTGTTGTTCCTTTGGTTGCAGTGAGAGGAGAGAGTCATTCTTGCACAAACAATGTGGGTGAGGTTTTGCTCTTTCTGAAGTGTTTAGTGCATTTCTCTGTGGGCTTGTCACTGGTAATTGCATTGCTTAATAAATCAAACTAAGACAAGGTAAGAGAGGTTGTTTCCATGGGGTCTGTTTGCTCATTAATCTAAATTCACAGTACCAGAAATCAGCAAGGCACAAATATTAACCTTGCTGTGATATACTGGTATCCCGTTTCTCAGTGTTTTACCGAGAGAGGATAAATATTTTTTGTGAAGGGAAAAGTATATGTGTGTGCAGTCATTAGCTGTTGCTGTGATGATCCTGTCACCTAAGGAGTGACAGTTGTTAGCATTCTCTTGGGCTAGGTGCGTAAATGGAAGTAATTGTCTTGATTCTGGGTTAGCTCTCTGGTAATGGATGAAGTTGTTGCAGACCTGGTCACTGCCAGGTAACTGTAAATGGGGTTTGAATTGTTGAGTCTTTCTGGTTCTGAGTTGAGAGTTAATTTTACATGTAACTGCCTCCTGCTTGCAGGAAGAAATAAACTAGGAGCTTTTCCCTTCTGCTAATCAAGTGCTACTGTGGGTATTTCTAAAGGCATGGAGGAGAATGGCTTCCTTTATGAAAGGTTTTGCAGAGGAAAAGTGCATTGTGCACATAGAGGAATACGGAATGTACAGGAGAGGGCCCTCCAAGACTTTATTTAGTCCTGTGGCTTTTATGAAGATGACACTTCTTACATTTTAATTATCCCTTATTTTCAGTGCCTTTTTAAAATATGCTTTACGTTACGAGAAATTGCTAATGGAGTCCTTGTAGGTAAAGAATGTCAAGTGAGCCTGTCCCACGCTGTAAGAGCTGAGCTTGCGGTATGCTTCTGGGGGGAAAACTTGAGGGAGAGCTTTGCTATCTGTTAGCAGGTTTACAGGAGCTGATTTGTGGGTTAATAGAGCCTGGACACAGGTTTCCAAAGTCTTTTGAGTACTCACAAGAGCTATCTACACCAGTAGCTAAGGTAAGAGTCTGTTGAATTTGGGAAAGGAGGAAGGGGCATCACAGTGGAAGGGTTTTTGGTATTTCCAAAAAAGAAAGGAACACAATTTGAGGGTAACTGGAGTTCCCTCAGTCATATCTGCAGTGTCTAAAAAAACCTGTATCCAGGCTGGGGACATTGCTGTGCTTGAAGGAATGAGGAGGATGTTTGCCTGTGTGTATGAGTTAGGATTTCTCTTACTGCTCCTTCATCTGCCATCTCCTTTTCATCTAAGAAATGGGAACAAAAGGGGTTTTGATCCTATTCAGAAAATAGGTGTCTTGGTCAGAGCAGTGAGGAACTTGTGTGAGTGTGGCGCAGGGATGTCAGGTCATTCACCTGTCCCTCTGCAGCCATGCTGGGAACTTCTGCTGAGGAAATAGGTCTTGCTGTGTAGCCAAAAACATAACCCAAACCCACCTATTGATTTCAGTAGGGTGATGATTTCACTCCCTGTTTCTGGGTCTTTGCAGGGAGAAGTGTGTGAAGTTACGTACATGCAGTCCGTTAAAGCTCGACTGTTATCAAGATGTGCAAATTTAATAGCTGGTGTTTGTTTCCAGTTACAGAAACGACAGATAGCAGTGAGGACTCCATCCACCTTATGATCAGTGCTCAAGGGCTAACATACTTAGGGTTTTCTGAAATAAAATTGCATCAACGTTAACTCTAGTATCAATGTTCAAGTTTCATGGTTGAAGTCAAGAAATGGACTTCAAACTATTAATCTCAACTGTCCTTGAAAAAGACGTATCATTGGGTCGCTCCTTTTTAGCAGCCGAATGATCACGTGGCAGGATGTGCTCTGAAGCCCCAGGGTGCAGTAATAACATTGTACTTCAGGTAATATGTAACTTTAACCTGAGAAATTACAAAGAAATAAAGCTGATTTGTTTGCCCAAATTACTGTGCTTCCGTTTTAAAAGATCACAGTTGTTTCTGTGTGTTGACAAAATAGTAATTATTCATGTTTACATGCCACCCTGCTTAAAGTTTAATTCTAAACAACAATTTTTAAGTATTTTGGGAAGTGGAATCTCATCAGACAAACTTTCTTAAAAGACGTGGTGTCGTCTAAGGATGCAGGTACGCACCAAATGTGTTAATCTATGCTTTTATATGTCCCTTTTGGGGACTGCTTGCTGCTTTATGTGCCTAAATACACATCTTTCCCTTCATGAAGTAAATTGTTGGTATTTCTTCCAAGTGAAAACTGTGAACCTGCATCTTCTTGCACCAGATTGATGGGAATGTGACTTCATCGATTGCCAGTTACTCTCAGGAAGAATCAGCCTGTGTCAGTCTCGTAGAGACATGCAGGGGTTGGAAACAAAGCAGAGAAGGAAGGTGTAAATTAATGCACTCCTTCATATAAAGCAGGGGAATGTGGGGCTTGGCCGACTGGAGATGCCCGACTAAGAGAGCAACTGTAGATGAAAGCACTAGTTTTTGCTTTTGTGTGTCTGTAAACCTTTAGAGAAAACCTTAAAAATCGCAGAATGATCCTTGGCTGCTGTTGATTTCTCAATTGGTAAGTGTCTTGTGGTAGTGCTGATGATCAAGTTATCCATGCTGTAGGCTACAGCTACCCATCCACATTACTTACCCTGGGACAAGTCAAAGTGGCTTCTTTCTTTTAATGCTTCTTGCATATGGTACAGTTCTCCAAAGTGATCTTGCCCACCTCAGTGAGGACACGGGTATTCTTAAATGATTCAGGGCTCCTTTGGTCATGTCTTGAAGTGCTTGCTTTTCAATGTACAGTTGTCTTCTTGAGGCACAGCTGCCAGGGTATGGTGGTTAACGCTTTGAGCTCTCACGTATTTATAGCCTAAGCAGAGGCTCATCCCGCCCAGCAAATGAACAGATGAATGAGGGTGCAGATTGCAAGCACAGCAGCGAAGATCCTGCAGTACATCATGGGTGTTGCTGTGCTTTTTAAATTTTTCCTTTTCTCTGATTGCTAATGGGAAGCTGAAGGAAACAGTGATGGTGAATCAACTCCCCAGCTGATGGGAGGAGGAGGGAGGACACAGGGCAGTAAGGAAATGGAGAAATCTGTGCAATCACTGTAAGATACGTTTTTATTACACTGAATGGGCTCAGCTTACAGCAATTTGAATTACTCTTCAAGTGAACTATGGTTAGAGTAAAATCAGTTTGTACCCGGCCTTTCTGTTTTTCTTCATGTGATTTTATTATGCACCACCAAGTTTGCTCAGGAGTTGAAGTACCAGCGTTCTTCATTACCCAGTCATTTGAATAATGATGAACCGTTTTCTAGAACTTAAAACTTGACCACATTGTGCACCTGCCAGCAGCACTGACACATAAAACCTCAATTGATCTGGGTATTGCAGGCTGTCTGTGCATAAATGCTACAGTGATGCCTGAATGTGCTCATCCTGTGCCAGTGCCCTTTGAGGAGGTTTGCATTCAGAGCATGGAGGCCTTAGTAAAGAAAATGTAGGTGTTTTGAGACTTGGGTGCTTAGCTTAGGAAAGCTGCTTTGAAAAAGTCCTTTTCTCTGCTTGCAGATATGTAATGAGTGATACCTTGAGCTCTGAAGAGCTGCATTGATATTTAGGAATAAAATGTGAGCTATTATTTGGTCTTGTGATAGCTGTTTTATTCTCTTCTTTTGAAATAGAATGTTCCCGTCTCCCTGACAGAGTGTTGTGAAAGTTTCTTCTTGGGAGTCAGTTTATTCTGCTGACAGTAAAGGAAAACTATCTGGTAACAACTTGCAGGCAAAGTGGGCAGTTCAGTTTTCCTGCACTTCACTCTTCCCATTTTCTGTCCTTGCAGGAAGCTTGTAAGAGACATTATGTAATGCTGTATACTTGCTTTAATCCAAGCAGTGCCTTGCTCTTTCCTTACTCCTAGAAAAGCATCTGCAGTTTGGGTTGTTGTATTTTAATCAGGCTGAAGTCTTAGACCTGGAGGTCCTTAGTCAGTTTGTCAGACTGGTTTAAACAACAGCGTTAGTTGCCCAGAGTGGGAGAGGATTTCACCGTGACAAGTGATGAATGCTGTATGTGCAGGATCTGAAGGTGGAATCCCTTGTGCCAGTGCACTGGACAAGCCATTTTTCCACTGCAGAGGTAAAAAGAAACAGTTGTGTCCTGACCCTTGCTCATCTTCAACAGTTGGCAGGTTTGGTTTTTTGGGCCTCATTCCATTCCTTTAGCAAAAGGATGTCTGTGAAGTAAACCCTGCACTGCTGAGGACCACTCCTGCCTTTGTGTCGTTTTGGTGGGCTTAGAAATGCTCTCCTTATGGATGTGTATTTATCTAAGTCTCAGTTTAATCATTATTTATCATGTGCCTCAGCATGAGACTGTCTTGTCTGTCCTACTTTCCCTGTGGAAACACCAAGCTGAGCCAATAAAGATACTACTAGCTTTCAAATAATTAAGTGCAGATCTACATTGCTATCACAAGTGAATTTAGGGATTACATTTTCAATAGTCTTTCACTGGTATTTAGATTCCCAAAGTGCTTTCAGACTTTGGGAGATTATGGCATAGATTTCCGGCAGTCCAAGTGGAAATATGGGTTTGTGCAGCATGGCTGTCTCTTAGCATTTGCATCCACTTAGCAGGTAGGCAGAGAGAGCCAGTTGAAGGTTTGTTCTTGCTGGCCTCACTTCTACTTGTAACTGGTTTACTCATATTCTTATAGTGCAGTAGTTCCTGTATTCTGAATTTAAATCCATGCTTTAAAATACAACTAAACTTTGCCTGTTGACAGCAGTTGCATCATACTTTAATTGGTGAGAATCGCTAATGGAGTGTTCAGGTTCTAAAATTAGCTGTTTGTTTTTCCTTCTTTGCCCAAGGGTTTTACATCAGATTTATACAGTTTCTGTAAAACTGTTTGTGTTCCAAAGCAACACCTTTGTGCAGCTTCAGCTGTTTAAATAAGTGTTAAAAGGATGGGCTCAGTGACAGCAGGTTCAGAAACTGTGATTTTTCTTAAAGTTGTTTCCTACTACATTGTTTATGCATTGTAAAGTGCTTCTGTTTACTGTGAATTAATTCACTGTCATCTTTGTAAACCTGAGGTGCAAAATGTGCAAGTTGGTAATGTTTTATCTTAATGGCAGGTCCTCTGCTGCTGCAGATTGTCCTAGCACGATTGATATGATATCTATGGCATCTTTCATCAGGTGAGGATTTGCACAGTAACCCTCATCAGGACATTACTCAGGAACAACTGTGCACGTTTCTTCAGTATTTCCATAGGCTGGCTTTGTATCAAAGGTGCCCAATTTTAATACTGTCTTTATGTTTTAATACTGTCTTTATGCTTCTTCGAGGCTTCTACCATGTGGTGAAATGCAAACCCACCTCTTTGTGCTTGCTGTGAAGCAGAGGTGTCCAGTCCTTCCATTAAAATTCTCTTTGGACTATGTTTGTTATGTGTATCAGTCTGGGGAATTGCTCTATTATATTGTACCTAATTTTTGACCAAAGCTTTGAGGTTTTCTGTCAACAGCTGTCTGTTTGTGTGCTTTTTATCAATTGCTTCTTTGATGCAGATTGAAATGATACCCACCTGCTTTTCCTTGAACAGTTACCAAAAAAATAACCCAAAAAGTGATTGAGTTAGTCACTGTAGCTGTGATTCTCAAACTGCAAGTATGCATCCACTTTAACAACTGTCTTTTATGTTTGGATTTTCTCTAGTAGTTTAAAGAGCCCTCTGATATTTTGTTACTGTGAAGTACTTACTCATTACAATAAAACCATGTTACAAGGTCTTGATTAACTTGGTGACCAAACTCCACAAGCCATTTGCCATCAGATCTCATCTAGTCCTTCTACAATTTTTGTAGCAGTCTTTTTCTTTTTCTCTTCTCCATTTTTTTTTTTTCCCCTCAACTTATTTTCAGAAGGGTGCACACCAGAGCTCAACACTCATTCATGTCATATGTGCATGATGCTATTGCCAGGGATTTTCAGTGGCCAGCTTTTCTGCTCCAGCAAGAAAGAGCATGTTTATTGTTTGCCTGCTACGACTTACAGGTGGTTATTGAAGTCAGTGTTGAGCAGCATAGTCTGCTGTTCAGTGGATGTGGCCTGGATCAAGATTTCTTAAGGGTTTTAACTTTAATAAAGTAAACTCTTTAAATATATATATATATATTTTTTCCTTATGTGTGCCATGCTGTAATGGTAATTTTAACCGTGGTGAGCAAGGCAGGCCTGTTTGACTGAAGTCCTCTGCAGCCGTAGCGTCATCATTTGTTCTGGCTTTGTTTCCTTTCGCAGCCCAACAGTTTTTAAGGAAGCAGCATTTGGTACATCCCATAATAGTCCAGGTGCCTGCTGTGGAGTTCTTCAGAACAGATTTCTTTGGGTTTGAGTTCTGTTAAGCATTGTGTGAAGCTTTCAGTTTATAGCTCCAGAACATGACTGTGACTTTCTGGTCATAGTTGTCACCCTTCTGTGATAACATTGATGTGGCTAACATTTGAGCTTCATCAGAAACTCAGGAGTGGGGGTTACAGCTTGAATGTAGCCCCAAGGAGGCAATAGATTTCTTAGGAATGTGGGTTTTGTCCCCCTCCATTCCCTCACCCCTTTATACTAAAACCATGCTGTTGCTTTTGGTGTTTCTTGTAGCATCCTCTTTTTCTGCTGCTGCTGGATGCAGAGGACTGGATATTGAGCCAGCTGCAAGAGTTTAGAAGATCTGCTCTCTTGCCATGGTCCTTTTTCCACTAGGGTGGCTTCCCTTGGATGCTTTAGCTTTCCACCTCGATTGTTTTAGGCAAACTTGCACCATGCATCAGTTGAGGAAATACCTGTTTGGAAAGAGACTGGTGTCTCTGAAGGTATGTAAGAAGGTGAAGAGATCCTTATGACTGAAGCAGAGAGGGAGTCCAATCTTCTAAATATGATAGTCTTCACAAAAGAACGGTGAGAAGACCTGATCCCTACCTAGCAGCTAATATTGGATCAATGTCTGGCATGCTAAAGGATCATAATCTTAATCGTACTTGATCAATAGTGATACTTCTCATGTGCTTCAGGAGGATGTAGTGCAGCATGAGCCAGGCAGGTGCTGGCAGCGCATGCAGCCTGGAGAGCACAGGGCAGTGAGCAGGCAGTCTGCCAGGAAGGTTTCAACTAGTCTTTACAGTGATGGACCAGATGGCCATCACCAGAAGTCCCTTCCAGCACTGTTCTGTGCTGTACATACCTTACTGCACGTTTGAAGTCCTTGGGTGTCTCTGGGGACTGCAGGAATAAAGTGGAGCTGCAGCCTGTGTGGTCAAAGAGCCTCTGCTGTGCATGGAAGGGGAGCCTGATGCCCAATGGTATTACTTGCTGGAGCGTGAAGCCTGCAAGTAATGGTAATACAAATGTATTTCAATTTGTAACCTGGCCTTCTGTATCAAGATTGAACTACTTCTATTGCACATGTACATCACTTGGGGAAACATGCTGATAGTTCTTAACATTTAATTGCTTCTCTTGATTTTATTTGTAAATTAGAATCTAGAGGATCTGTAAGGGAAAAAAAAACCAACCCAACAAACCAGTAGAGCTTAATTGGACAACACTTTAACAAAAAAAGACATGTAGCTTTCCAGCTTTTGAGGCAGAGACAAATGCAAACTTTACCTATTGATCCGTATGTATGATATCATATTTTAGCTACTGTCTAAACTGAGGTCATCTGTATGCTAGATTGCTTCGGAATCTGTCTATCTTATCACATCTTGTACTCATTCACAGTTGTTTCCATTTCTGGCCTTGCTGCAGAGAGAGCTAATGTTTCAACCTAAATTAAAATCAATAAGAAGCAATTTCATTTGTTTTTTAACTACTTGAGCAGACTTTTTTTGGTAAACTGCTGTATGTTCAAATAAGCCACTTTGTTCTTTCCATCAAGGTAATTGCCAGACCTCATTAATTCTTAATTTTTGCATATGGAGGAAGGGGTTTATTTTCCAGTGTACCTAAGAGAATGTCAACAATAATTTAAAAATAAACATGTATTTTAAATCACTGCTGAGAAATAACTGTAATAAAGAACTCTTGGCAATTAGAAGTAGTTTAAAAACATCTTGAGAGGAAGCATATGCTTGGGGCTGTGGTGGGTGCTGTTGACATAGGAATCCTGCACAGGCTTCCCCCTGGTGCATTTGGGCAGTGTTCTGCAGGGAGGACTTTCAGTGGAAAATGTACAGTCTGGGTCTGTGTGTCTTCAGTCCTTGGCTTGGACCTTTCTGCATCGCATCAATTCATGTAAGAAGCAGTTGTCATGTTGTCAGCTGGCTTTTACCACACAGCCAGCAGAGTGCCAGCAATAACAGTTAACCTGGGTCAAATTCAACATGGAATCCAGACTGAAGCCATGTTGGTACTTCCTAGATAAGGCAATGGTGAGCCATAATATAATATTAGAGTAAATATCTGAAGGTAACGCGCTGATGAAGTGTTCAAAATGGGATGTGTTGCTGCTCTGGCAGGTTGATCACAGGGGCAGGAAACCACCTTCCTTAGTTGGTACTGGAGGCTCCCCAAATGGATGGAGATGGTCACATTACTGTGGAAAATGGTTTAATTGGAAACATAAACTCTATGTTTCTGAAGGTTCAGTTTTCAGTGGCAAGGCTTCCTGTCCCTGATGTAGGTAGCTAGTTGAAAGAAATAGTTTGTGTCTTAAACAGCATTTCCAGAAATGGCAGACCAGCTGCTGTGGTGGAGAATCTGGCTCTTGCATTGATGGTTTTGGTTATGGTGCTTGTCAAGTTCAGCATCTACCAGTGCTGGGCCAGTGTCTGTACGAGCATTTCTGTTCTTCTGCATCTTTTAAGTTATGCAAGGTGAGACTAAATGCATGCTAATGTTATTATCAGATGACTCTTTGGGTTTCTGTGATTTTGCCCAGTGCTTCTCATAACATCAGAAATGTTTAAGAATTGCTGGAAATTTTCCTTCCAAAGACAAGGACCTTTTGGATGGTCTAAATCTCATTTTCTGTTTAGTTCCTGAGTATTATGAGCTACCTGTGACTTTAATCTCTCGGGTTCAGTTTTTTCTCTTTTTGTGTCCCCTTGCTTTGATTCAGGTGTGTTAATGAATCAAGAGGGCAAACCAAGGGCATAAAGAGGCAGATCTGGCTAGTCTGGTAATGAAAACAAGAGTCTGTTCCCTAAAGAGAACTCCTAAAGCAGTGTTTTGTAAGAGCAAAACATAATTAGTAACTAGATGACAAGGATGAAAAGCAGATTTTCTTCATCCTTGAAGGCAACTGAACAGTTGTACGTAAATTTCTTGAGTTTGATATAAAAACACCAAGCAGTTTCTTTTTAACTAATCACTTAAAATCACACAGGAATTCATGTTTATGTGCCAAGAAGCCAGCTGTGTTTAAAAGCACATGAGCAGACCTGGCACAAAGTGATTTAGGAATGTAAGGTAAAAGTGACTT
This sequence comes from Loriculus beryllinus, assembly GCA_039877255.1. NCBI lineage: Eukaryota > Metazoa > Chordata > Aves > Psittaciformes > Psittacidae > Loriculus > Loriculus beryllinus. The sequence goes on along the minus strand of JBCJKH010050125.1, from coordinate 23,165 downwards.
GCCTACACATTAGTGACAGCTATTGTGAGTGATTCCCAAGCCATAGTTCAATGCATGTGATATATTACAGCACAAATAGGTTCTCTGTCAAAAAGATAATTAATACCTCATGTCAAACACTATCTGCATGCGGTGCTTTCTCTATGTCATGTTATTAAGCAGTGTGACCTTTTCTCTTTCAACAATTAGCTTTCAAGGTGAAAACCAACTTAGAAGAAAATGAACTTTTTCCATTGGGTCTAAGGAATCTTGTAGTTTCTCAGGAGTCTGGAGCGTACCTTCACGCTTTACAGTTTTGATTGCTGTCTTGATCAATGGCTCTTTATTTCTGTAGTCTTGACATTGCGTTTTCCTGTTTGCTTCTGTATTTGGGAGGCATGATAAAGCATTTTGGGTGCAGACTGTGTCTGCAGAACCAGATGAGGCTTGTGAGATGTGTGCTGTCAGCGGCTAACAACTGTAGCTTGTCTCATTTGCACCCTATTAGTAACAAGTTCACTTGCTAAATAATTCTGTTCTGATCTTCAGTCTTTAATTTACCTGACAGTTGTGCTTGCTGTTGAACTGGGATGATGAGCACCCACTGTAATAAAGCAGTGCTCTCTTTCTTGGCAAAACCAAATGTTTCTAAGCTGCATGTGAGAAACAGGGCTTACAATTTGATTTGCCTTTCTGCTTCTATTGTGAAACAAAGGGCATCCTGGAGTTTGCCGCATTTGATTGCGTTCTTTGGAAATACTCATTACAAGGAGTGTTCTTTCTGGATGAGTTGGAAATAAAATACATGGTTCTGATGAACGCCATTTCTGTATCCATTGACTGTCTGAGCCATAAAATACTGAGCAAAATAAAGGATCAAAGCACTGTCCTGTCTGCCGTGGAAAGCTGATGGGTTCTTCAGTGTTTCCCTTGGTGCCTATCAGTGACTTCTGCTGTCATTGATACAGGCAGCATCAACAAAACTTGGACTCTTCTGCTGGCTCTCATGCTTGCAAGTGGAGAAAGCTCAATTTGTTTGGCTGCTTAATGCTTTGCTGTTCTCACACATGGGCTGTATGAGGCCTGCTTACATGTCTGCTTTCTGTTACGTGACTGCTGTGTTCTGCTTTCCAGGATGACACTTCAGTGGTGCCAAGATGGTTGTGAAGTAGCTAATGCTGTGGCTATGGATATATGTAAAAAAGTGCTCTAGATATCTTTCAGCTGGACTGTAAAGATAATGCAGTGTTAGTGTCTCTAATATTTGCAGCCTTGCAGAGGGAGCTTAGGCTGAAGAATTGGACCAAAGTCCAGCAAGAGATGCAGTGCTGCCTTCTTGAGCACTGGAGTGTCTTTGCTGAATGTTTTTGTGTCTTCCCCATACACAAGCACTCCCATTTGGACTGTGGGCTCTTATTTTTGTCCCATCCCTTTCCAATGTGGTTGGGCACTTATGCTAATGCAGTATTTGCTACCCAGGCCTTATGTGGACTTCAAGCAGGAATTCTCAGTGCCTGAAAGGGTTAGTTGAGGCCAAATGTCATTCATCACTTTTTTGATGAGCAGTTGGAGCAGTATATCAGACATCAGGACCTGGTTGCTCGACTATGTTGTATCTCACCCTTATTGCTAAGGAGGATGCTCTGCTGCTATGTGATCAGTCTCTTGCTCTGTCTTGTCTGTTGAGCACTTCTGAGGTGCTATTTTGCATTCAAGTTGCTGTGTGTTGCTATATATATTTATGTATGAATGCTACTGCTTTTAAAACCTGTCATTAATATTAATTAAGCTTAGGAATTATATACCTGAATAGTTTTCTTCCATTAGTAAAACAGTTAGTAGGTGGATTAGAGCGAATATTCATCAGGTGTCATAGTAGCAGAGAAGAACTGACTTCGCATCTGGTATTTATAATGTGTGTCTGAATTCACTGTTGTAGACAAAACTGTGAAATAAAGGTGGGTTTTTTTGAAGAGTGGTCTTGTCCAGAGAACAAATGAGGCTTCTTTATAGCATAGGAACCTTCTTTGGTAGGTGATACTGAAGTCAGGTGGCCTTGTGATTCCTTTGCAGAAGTGTGTTTAGTGAATGCGTTTTGGTAAACTTTGAAGCCAGGGTTGTACATAAAAACTGATAACACGAGTTAATTCTGCACTGGGGTTGAAGTGGTGTGGAGAAAGGCTGTATTTCACAGTGATAGGTAATTAGTTATACAGGACTCTGCTTTCTTGTGGACAAAACCTCCTTATTCAGTTCAGTGGAGATTTCCACCTTCAATGTGGAATGGCGTGACATGAGATGGAATCTGACTAGTGAGTGATTTACTGCAGTGTTGACAAGGAAAAACTGTCTAGTGGAGTATATGTTGGTAGAGGACAGTGATGCTTCATTGCAGTTTCTTCCTTGAAAAGCTACAGTGGCATTGATGTTTTACTGTTTACATGTTGCTTCATCAGTTTGGGCAGCTTGTGTCATGGAGGGGAAATGTGTGGAGATTGCATGCTTTCAAACACTAACGCCTATGGATGCCTTTCTTTCATTGAGAAAAGCCAGGGAAGAAGCCAGCTATTTGTACTATCATGTTTACAGTCAGATTGCTCGCTCTTCCTGCCTGTGCTCCATTTTACCAACTATATGTTTTTTTTGGTGTTTCAAGAAAAAGTCTGAAAAGGCTACAGGAACAGTGGCAGCAAGTCTCTGTGTAAAACATGTATTGGTGTTCTAAAAACCAGTTTAATTTTAGCATGTATTTTAATACAAGCTTCAGCTATATTTTTCTTTGCCACTTCTTCCCCAGTTCAGCTGTTTTCCGTTCCAAGGAGTGTTTGTGAAGCCCAGAAATGCTCACTGTGTAACACGTGAGAATTCCAAAGTGACAATGACATGAAAGTAGCGTAGTGTGATATACCAGATTGTAGGGTATCGTAGGCATAAGATAATTGAAGGGATCTAATGATAATTTTTTTTGGGGGGAAACCCCACATTGATGTCTGATTTGAACCTTTCTTTAAAGAAGCGTAGACCTCTAAGAGCTGTGGGGTGTGTTGCTTCTCAAGACTTCAGTGTCTTCTAGTGTTCAGGATCCCAGAGAAGGGCAACAACGGACTGGTCTGTGACTAACTT
>JBCJKH010050125.1:0-19963 GCA_039877255.1 Loriculus beryllinus | reverse complement strand
ATGGGGGCCGGAGGGTTGGGCTGTAGGAGGGACCGGCAGCGGGGGGCGGGCTGGGTCAAAGCTGGACAAACATGCTAAAAATACCTCCTGAATTGGGCGTGTAAGTAACCAGCACTCCTCAGATGACAGTCTGCATTTCCATCACTTCCAGAATGTCAAACCGGGTTGAACTGCTCTAGTTTTTGTTACTGGAGCTGGATCTGACAGCTACAGGAAAGCTGTATCTGGTACCCTGCCTCCCTGGCAATGAAGGCCAGTGTGAACACAGTGCGCTTGTGAATGGCAAACTGAGCTCCTTTGTTCTCCTTAAACCAAAGTCACCTCTGATTTTAATGAACAGTTTGGACCATATTTATCACAATATACCCATATGCAGTCTGTCCTGGCTCTTACTGTTCCTGTATCTTGTGGTGACGCTCAAAGCATTGCAGTGAAAGGAGGCACTAAGGGAGACATCCAGTGGTTTCCTTGCGTTTAGTGACATGCATTGTTTTGGTCAGAGAAACACTGTTATATTCCTTGTTGCGTTCTTCCAGTTGTGAGAGTGTTACTTGAAGGTTCTGGTTTGGTTCGTGGGGGAGCTTGTATAGCTGAAGATGTGTGTTTGGAGGTGGCTGTGTTGTCCTCTTCCTGGACTGGCTCAGTGGGTTGCTGGCAAAGTTATTGATGGTACTTTTAAGACTTGCTGCACAAGGATAAGCAGCTGCATGTTCAGGTGTATGCTGTCAAAGCTGACTGAATCAGCTTGCTGAAGCCAGGATGGCTTCTCTCACTATGGTGGCAAAGACAGTGAACTCCTGAGCTGCAGTTTCGGCCTCAGCTGAATTTAGTGAATTTAGATGATTTTAAGGGCCTTTCTAACCATAACTATTCTATGAGTTTAATCAAATGGTGAATGACTTCCTCCTGCTTTAATCCCTGTGGAGATCAAGAGCCAAGACAGCAGCCAGGGTACTGTGGAGCTCTTTGCATCCTGGGAGAGAGGAGCACCTTTCTGCTGGGGGATTTCAGGGTCTTGGTGCATTGCCATGCCATCAGTGAAGCAAGACTGCCAGAAAGTCTTCTTGGCCTGTGAGTTGTACATGCTGGTGTCAATCAGCCTAGCTGGGTTCTCTGCTTGGGAATGAAGACAACAAGTGTACGTTGCACAGCAATAGACTGAGCGGATCCAAGACGCTTACGAGACTTCTGTGGTATCTGTGTGGGCAATGGTTATCAGGATACGAGACATCCTAATGTTTGACAGGGCTGAATGTGAGTACCTTGACAATGAAGAAGAGATGGTGTATATTCCCCAGATAGGTTGCTTTTACCTTTAATGGCTTGAATTCCTTTTGGATGCGCCTGTCTATCAGACCACCCTACACTTAAGCAAAAAGCCTTTCCTCAGTGTTATCTGAGTTTCTCTGACCTACAGGACATTACAGCTACACCTTCACCCTTTGAGTTTCTTTATGGCCGGCTTCAGGATAAATCTGGTTTGCTCTTGAGCTTCGTAATCATGAAGTCAGTGTTGATACTGAGCTGGTGGACCTTTTCAAAGAGGACAAATAGCAGTAGTCTCTCCATTTCTCTTAATCAGATAGCCCCTCTTCTAAGGGAGGCTAGGAGCTGTGAACTGATGTGCAGTGGCTGAGACAGATGAAAACTGATGCATCCACTGACTGCAGAACAGTGTCTGAAAAAGCGGGTTTTTTTTGGTATATAAAATAAATTATCTCTGGGTGATGGTATTGGTATGTTGTTGGTCACGCTACAGCCATCTTCACAAGCCTGAGTTTTCATTTTAAAAGGCATCATTGTCTGTTAAATATTTGGACATTTATACTCCCCCTGGGTCGATCAACTATTTGAAATGAATTATCTGACAGTGCTGTCACAATTAAAGAGCGGTGTGCTCAGGTGGAAGGGTTTGTCTGTTTCAGAGATTGGAGCGATATGCTCAGTGAAAATTAACATCCTCCCAAGGTTAAATTATCTATTTAAAGCTCCTGCAATTACAGTGTTAGATAGAAGGAATATTTTCTGTTGTTAATGTGGATAAGAGTTAGCAAAGGACAAATGACATAATTGGAGGGGGAGAGAGAGACTTTGTACGTGCTTGCATCTAAAAGAGTGAGAGATAAGCAGAAGGCAGTGCCAGGGAACTGCCCTCAGACATCTTAATTCTTTCTGGTTGCCTTAATCTGAAGCAGTTTTTGCGGATTGGGAAAGAAAAGAATAAGTTTGGGTGTAAAAGTTTCCTTTGGCTTCTCCTGGATGTACTCTGTGGGTCTTGTGAGTTGAATTGACGTATTCCTTGTGCACACGTTGTAGCAACTTTAATGAAAATTACACTCGTAGCAAGAGAATGTACTCTGCTTAAATTAGATCAAGAGATTATGACAGAAAAAGATCATTGAATAAAGGGGGGGTTTAAATTAGACAGTGAAATAAATGTATGACTTCAAACTTCCTCTTGCCAGAATTTATTAATAAAACACAATGAGGTTTTTGGAATACAATGCAGACCTCTTCCTTAGAAGGTTACAGTGTAATTTGTGTGAATGTTTGTATAATTTGACTTCGAGACATTCCTTGTAATTTGATAAACTGCAGGTCTTCCTACAATCTATTGCATTTTTCTTGTGCCTCATATTGATGCATCTCATTGCCTCCTGAGTACATACTCAGTTTAAAGCCATTGCGCTGCCCTTTGTACCTTGAGAAATTCACCTTCCAGTCTGTAATAGTAATCTCTGTTATGGATCTTCCTTGTGAAGGAGCTGGCCACCTTTGCTTGTTTTCTAAGTATCCACAGGTAACTGCTGCTCTGAATAACCTCCTTTTGCTGTCATACAGCTGAAGAAAACTTACTGTATGATACCTTAATTTTTCCCAGCTGCAGGATGCTGTCTTTTGTCAGGAAAGCCAGGACACAGCAGTCACAGGTATCCTCTTGTGAGGAGCTGGCTGATCCTCAGTGAGAATATCCCCCAGGATTGTATGTGTACATCTGTTTCAGTTGGTTGCTTACTGAATGTTTCCTGCTGGGATGGGGTTGAAAAGTAGCTTTGGGCAAGGCAGTGATCAGCATTGGTAGGATGTTCATGTTATTATGAGTATATTATTACAGTGATACTGTTATTAAATGAGTTTTAAACTTGAGTTTTTTCAGTATAAAACAAGTGTTAAAAACATCTGGAAACAAGTTACTGCTTTAGTGCTGCTTTGCCACTGAACTACTTTGTAATCCACAGAATACATGCGCAAATGATTTGTATCTGGAGACATTAATACTGTGTGTATGTGTTGAGTTTGTTCACCCAAACAGTCTTAAAAGAGATTGCTCTTGGCTGGTGAAGCAGGAAGAGATCTGGGATGAAAGCTCAAAATGCAGAGGGAGATAAAACCAAATTGGGTAAGAGATGCTTATGGAAGGGTTGAGGGCAGAGAGTCACGCTGGGGAGTCGAGTCACTGGAACTTTAGGTTCTAGCAGGTAGTTGGGGTTTTATTGTGTTGCAGTGATTCCTCCATTGGTTTTACACAGCAGGGCCTGAAGAAATGGCTGTTAAAACCCTCCGGAATGTAAAGTGTCTTTAAATCTTAAAATTTCACACAATTTTGTACTGAAATTATTTAGGAAGGATACCTCTTCACATATGTATTGATTCTTAAATCAATGGTATGAGACTTCAAAAGAAATTGCATCATTTACAACTTATTTCTATGTCCTTGGATTGAAATATTATGTATAGAGTTCAGAGCAGGAGACGTTCAGTGAAGTTATATGAGCTTAATAAAAATGAACCTACACATGACTTTGCATAAAGGGGGTGGAGAAATCAAAGGACTAACAAATTTGCATAGATAGCATTTGAATTGTTAATTCCCGTTGCACTTCATTGCAAGGATGTAATTTTTAATTAAGAATAAAATGTGGCAGATATTTGAAATGAGAAATGATTATAATTGCAGATGGAAATTGAGGTAATGAGAACTGTTTTAATTAATTGTTAACATTTTACTTGTCTTTTTTTTCTTTATGAGCTTGTGGTCTGTGGACATGACATTTGTTTTGTCTGTGTGTACTTAAACATTCAATGATTAAGACATGAAATGTAGGCAGCAGATGCAGTTTTAGTCTTCAGTTGTATTAGTAACTTGAAAGGGTTTGTGTGGATGGACTTTTGAGCATCTTTGGTAAGGCAGACTGCTGTTTGCAGGATTGGTGTGAAATTGCGATGTAAAAATTGTATTCTCAAAATGTCCTCTTGAAACCATATTTGTCATTCACTGTGGGTCTCACAAATGGTGGAGATACTTCACGGGAGAAAAATGAGATGTTGTATGTACCAAACAACTGTTTTCTTTTTATAGTTCTCCATTGATGAATATGACAATACTGTATTGACCTGAATTTAACTCTGCAAGATTCTGTTGAGCTGTTGTGCTTTGTCTGTGGTTAATGGACATGGGTCTACAGGAAACTGTGGGCAGCTCTTGGTACAGTTGAGCAGATCTGTGCCTGCAGAGGAGGGCAGGATGAACTGGGTGCTGCAGCTCCTATTATCAAAAGCCCTACATGCATTTGGCAGGGTTCCTATAGCTCCAGAGTCCAGCAGAAGTCCTCCAGGAAGAAGATTTGTGATACTGGAGGGAAGGAAACTCCAGGTCTGTGCAGAAGCAGCCCTGCTTTGCTATGCTACAAGAGTGTTTTGGACACAGCCTGTTTTGAACAGTGTTGGTTGCTGCCACTGTTGGACAAGGTCCTTCAGCCCTGTGTACAGCCGCAGAGTATAGCCCCTTATGGGAGCTGTGTGTGGGGTTCTAGTGGGGACTCCTCACTTTAAATTCACATAACTTCTCAGTGTGCACTTGGTGGTGATTTCCTGTTAAAACTTTGTCAAGGTCTCCTAAAAAGTACAACCTTATTTAGGGAAATGCAGCCTGAAAATCTCCAAACCAGTGATTTTCTATGCAGGGAGCTATGACATGTGAGGTAAAGAAAAGTATTTATGTAGAATTCTTAGGGTAGAGGGCACTTTACCAAGCTTTCACGTGGCTGAAGCTATTTACCAAGCTTAGAGCTTTGCATCCAGAAAGGATTTTCAAATGAACAAAATTAGTGTTGCCACTTATGTTAAGAACCACGTGTGAAGACTCTGCTATCTCTGGCTGCGGAGGAGCTTGGAGAGAACAACAATTAGCACTAATTGGAACTGCATCTGAATCTGCTGTCTGTTGGTGGGAAGATGGACCCTCGAAGTGGTTGGCAGGAGCTACCTGCCTGCTGTAATTCCCTGAAGAGCTGCTCTGTTGCATTGCAGCACATCACAAACAAAATGAGTGTTTACCAGGATTGGCCATGCCTGCATTATCCATGCAGCACAGATGCTGAAATTGAGTTCATGTTACACAGTGAGTTGGGTACTTGTAGCTATAATAGTAATAGAGATGCACTACAGTTTTCTTTTGAGAAGTCTCAAGTTTTGTTTCCCACAGATTTCATTGCACTGTGATGCTCCATAGAATGGGTGGAAGAGAAGGTTTGGCATACCAAAAAGTTGTCTGAGCTTTTCGGTACATGTGGGTTTTGCTTTGTTTTCTCCTTGTTTTGCATTCTTATCTTGTCCCCTGGAAAGCAGCACTTCAGCAGACATGGGGTTTGTGTTACCTATGTTGATCATGGGGAAAAAAATTGCCAAAGTAAATAAAAACTATATAAGCAGAAAGCCACATTTCTGCTTGGTTTTGCTGGGTAAATAAAATAGAAACCCAAGGAGTGAATTAATATTCAGTAAAATGCTAACAGAATTGAATGTCAACATAGTGGTGGGGGTTTTTTTCCTCTGAAGTATGCAACCAAAGATATGAAGTATGGTAATGTTGCTACGGTAATACACAGCTGATAGTAGTGTGTTCATTTGAATTTCTTCCCCTTACCTTGTGTTTCTTTTTTTTTCCCCTGAAGCACATGTGTTGGGAATTGAAAATGCAGTTTGCCTATTATACACTGGCAGTAATCTTCCTTTTTTTTTAATGTAAAAAATGAGGCCACCAACATGAGCAGCCACTGATGTATGGGGCTATTGATGGGAATTGAATTTGTAAAGGGAAAATGGGATTTGGTTGTAGTCTGAAATGATAATGATGTAGCCCAAACGGTCATTTATTCATTCTTTTTTTTTCCCTGCAATTTTGTGGTTTGACAAAACATATTTGTGCAGGTGACTATGAAAGTAGCATAGGTTCACTCTGAGTGGGAGTTAATAGCTAATGGCAAACAGTAAGTATGCAAAGTCTGAGCTTGAGCCTGTTCCCAGAACTTCATTAGGTGAAGGAAGGGATGCTGTGATTTATTGTCCTAAGGGGCCTAAGGGGGTGGGGGCAGGATATGATTGGGGTAATGCTACTTTCTGAGATGTAAGAAATAAGAGCAAAATGTACCTTCACATGGATTCTTAAAAATGCATGGATTTGTAGTTGAATGCTTTATGCAGCACAAAGATGCATGAGACACTTTGTCCTGAAGTGTTTCCAGTCTAACCATGACCAAACTAATGTGCATTACACTGAGATGCTGTATTGGATACTAGTGCTCCTACTGCACAATCGTCCCCAGCCTGTAGTCTGAATCTGTTGTAATTTGTGCTACCCTGGGGACTGCTGAGTTTTCTATATATCCTGTGTGCAGTTTTATGTGCCACCCTTTTGCGGTGGCTTTGATGTTGGTCTGATTCCAGTGGAGCTCTGTCTTCCCTCCTGTCAAAGCGGGAGGAGAATGACATGCCAGTGTTTGCATGGTCAGAACAAGCTGGTGGTGACATGAAAATGATGATTTAATGGTGTGGATGGTTTTTTGGCTTTGTTTTCCTCTTGCTTCTATTTTCTTCCCTTCTTTTTTTGGACCAGTGGACGTCACACTTGTAAACCGCCTTCCTTTTTGACGGGAGTATAGCCTTTGTTAAAAGCCATATAATTTAAAAGCATGAATAGAAGTAATTATGGAGCATAGAAAAAGTGCTTCTGGTTTTATAAATATATTCCTTATTGTATATTTTTTTTTTCCATTTAAAATCAATACAGCCAGTGGTTCAGATGCTAAGGCTGAAACATGTGCCTGCGTAAAGGAATCTGCTCTCAAGCTGTAGAAGACAGAAAGGGAGTGCGTGGGGAAAACCGACACTGGTTTACCTTAGCGTCCCTCTTCTTATCTCTTGCTGCTGATTAAAGCCTGAGCTTTCTGAAAGAGCTTGGCTTAATGCTCTGAAGCCAAGCTGCAATGCAGCCCTTGTGAGGCCTTCCTGGGGGAGAGCAGGCAGCAAGAGGATTGCTGGTGCGCAGCAGGAAACATCTTATTGTGAGCAGAATGGCTTGAGTATTTCCTGCAATGTAACTTCAGCTGTTCTGGCTGCAGGCCTACCTGCTTTTGTCCTTTTCCCCTTGTTTTTATTTGCTAAGCACTCCATGAATGGTTCTGCCGCAGAGAGGCTGTGAGCTTTTTAAGTCTGTTTATTTTAATTGGCTTTGCTATCCTGATAAAGCTCAAGGCAGCAAGAGCCAGGCAGCTCAGAGTGCTGTAGGTGGGGTTTAGTTTGTTTAAACACCAGCATTTGGGAACTGCTGGTTTGTTTTAGAACTCAGCAAGACTGATGTGGGCTGGGTTAGGCTGACATCCGGTCTGTGTGAACTCTTTGGGGCAGAGACTGTTTCCCTGCCTGTACAGTGTTCAGCGCACCACAGACCTCTTAGGAGCTTTCGAGTGCTGCAGCAGTATAAATAGCGTGAAGGGTTGGTACTTCTCTCTTTCTCCTTCCTTTGTGAAGTACAGCAGTTTCCTCTCCTGGCCCATTGTTTTGGTCCACTTTGCACTATGATAAAGGAAAAGCTTTTGGTATTTGCCTGCAGCTCTTTAATAGGCTCCTTTGAATGCAGAAAACCTGTGCTGGGTCTGCCCTTACGAGTGCACTTAAAGAATAAGTGCTGAGAGACACAGAGAATTTTGTTTTGATTATGAAATTACTGAATGTTTCCCCTCTGAATTTTCAAATGTTAAACAAGATTGGTTTACTTTAAAAATACTATAGTAACTTTTTAATATCTAAGTATTGGTTCTAATGGAGGATTCAATATCTTAATATTGATTCCAATGGAGTGAGTTTTCTGGGAGAGGTTTAATCTAATCTTTTTGATACTTAGGACTTGCTACTAGACAAGCTGATTTGTTGTCATTATATGTTAATTCACATTTATGAAGCAGTGGTCCGGAACTGTCAGGACTGTGATGTAACTTGTACTTTGATGAACATCATCTTGTAGGGATGTGGACCCTACAAGTTATTTTGTGCTTTCACTCCAGTGCAGTGAGTGCTGTGGAAGGTCAGATGCCAGCAGTTGTAAAGCTGAGCTTTGTGTGTGTCTCTTCAGGAGCAGTATATTTGCAGGCACTGATGGAAGACATGAGCTCATGGATAACACAAATCAACAGATAGCCTATGTGACATTCTGACTTCGTGCTCCAGGCAGAGCTGAATAAAGGTGGATGGAACCATCATGTTGCTGCCTTGTTGGAGCAGGAGCTCTTAGATCATGTAGGGTGTTGTAAATTTAGATGAGATATTGGGAAGAAGTTCTTCCCTGTGAGGGTGGTGAGGCACTGGAACAGGCTGGCCAAAGATGTGAATGCCTCATCCCTGGCAGTGTTCAAGGCCAGGTTGGAAGGGGCTTGGAGCAGCCTACTCTAGTTGAAGGTGTCCATGCCCATGGCAGGGGATTGGAACTGGGTGAGCTTTAAGGTCCCTTCCAACCCAAACCAGTCTGTGATTATTGTTACTTACAAAAGCTGTAAGTAAATTCTTTCTGAAGCCATGTAGGTGATTGTACTGCTTGGTATTTGCTTTCTATTTTGGCACAATAAATATTTGTTGCTCTAGTAGCTGGCTGCATGTCCACCTCTCTGTTTTGTTTTGGGTGGGTTGGTTGTCTTCTGCTTCCTGGAATTCAGTGGAGGTTTGCACTTCTACAGTTCCGTTCTGAAGTGTTTTGGTGGTACTGTATAAATAAAATGGAATTGTCAATTGTAACCAAGAGGTGTTCTGTTTGACCAGTGAAAGCATTTTTTATGGTGTATCTATGTACATGAAAGTATTTGTCCTGAACACTTTTATTCAGTTCCTCAGTTGTTTTTCTGGAAGTAGCAAGTATTTTCTTGTCTTTTCCTTACTTAGCACCCGCATGAAACATTACACTCATGAAACATTTATGGTAGCAATCCATTAACAGGAAGACAAAGGTTTTTTCTCTAAAGAGAATTGCCAAAATGTCTTGGCGAAATGAAACCTGTTCTCCAGCTGTTTTGTATGCATTATTGCTGTCTCTTACTGCAGGTTGAAAAGGTGCGTGTGATGTAATGCGACGATACCTTTGTGTGCAGAGCTGCTTGGAAGCAATCTGAGTCAACAGGAAAGCAATATCTCTTCTTAAAGCTTGTGACATATTAGTTTTGTGATCTCAGGTGTGAAGGAGATGAAAAGGGCAAAGGTTTACTGTAGATTCTCTTGAAGACATGTAGGGTTCTTGAAGTAGTGATAAATGGCAGATTAAAATTGATCTTGGTGAGACTTCCAATGTTAACCAGTGTTAAGGAAGTAAATGCTTTCAGCTTTTTGGCCGCTTCATCAAAAGTATCATGTTGTATTGTGCTGTCAAGAAACTGCTTTATCTGAAAATTCCAGCTACGGAAAGAGCCTTTCCAGAGTGTCTCTAGAACAGTTATCTTAAAACTATAATGAATGACTGAATGACTATTTGTGTGTATATACACACACATCATTTTAATGGAAGAGATAATGTTCTTGATGACAAGATTGAGGATTCGGAGGAGCATTAAAAGCAGAAATATTATTTCTAAGTGAAGAGGAAGAGAGAAATTAGTATTAAAATGTTAAAATAATGATTAGTACTGCTAGGAAATAGAGGAAGAAATGTCTGGTTCAGCTGGTATAGATGAGCAGTTTAAAACCACAATGTGCTATGAATCGCTTCCTCAAAGTGACAGGGTCACTTGGTGTGTTGTTACCAGTGGCAGTTCTGTTGCTTTGTGAGCCTTTTGGTGGAAGAAGGGGAGAAATGTGTCTATATAATGTTCTCTTACAGTTGAGGGCAACTGACTTTGCAAGTGCTAGAAAAACATGGTGATAGGCCTGAAATAAGCAGCTATATGAATACAGAGCCTGCACACAGAGCCCTGATCAAATTTGCCATCAGACAAAATGTGCACATTTCTGCTGAAGTCAGTGGAGTTATGCATTGAAAAAAATTATTAGTGCCTATTTTCACTACTTCAGAATCTGGCAGATGGTTTGCTTCTGATGTTCACGTGTGAACTGTACTAAGTAGTGCTGTGTGGAGAGTATGGGGGATCTTCTTGGTATTCTCTGCTGCTGAAATACCACTTGCTGGCGCCCTATATTTCCATCAAACCATACACACTAAAGCAGTCACATGGAGAGGGAAAGTTTTAAAGAAATAAACATGGAGGATTTTTATAAACAGCTTTTTCAGTTTGTTTTGGTTTTAATTTCTTACGTATTTGTGCACCATAGGAGGTGGTCTAATAGTCATGCCTGGCACTATTGCAACCTCAAGATCTGTTTCCAGCGCTTTGATCCTTCACAGGCATGCTCAAAGGTTTTATCTTCTAGTCCTGGCAATTTGCTCACAGGTCCCTGAGTGAAATTTTGTTATAAAAGCTATGATGTGCTGAGTAGGTTATGTATTTTGTCAGGCTTTATAGTTTCCAGAGGAAGGAATAACAATTATGTGAGTTCTCAAGTGCTTAAAATGTCCAAAATATGATAGAGAAGTGATAGGCTTTCTAGTGAAGGCTAGAACTTAGTATATTATTTTCCATGGATGAATAAAGCTATTCTATTTTTGTTCTGCCACACTAGTGTTAAATTAATGAAATACAAATCTGTAGTGTACGTACAGTGGATATTTGCCTTAAGCCTGCAAAGGAATAGAAGTTTATTATTAAGTACAGAACAGTTTTTCAAGGTGTTGGTTTACATCCCTTTTGCTTATTAATGAACTATGGAAATTGCTTACTAATGAGCTATGGAAATGGAGATTCTGCCTTTTCCCAAGTATGAAAGTGCTCTCTGCACAGTAAGTAGAATGACTTGTTACAGGTCATGGAGTACACGGCTGTTCAATGTATTGTTTTTATGTTCTATGCAGCCAGAATTTCAGAAGCTCATAACTTTGTTGTTGCTGTCTGTAGTTTTCTTCTGCTAGTTCTGAAAAGAAAGGTTTGACATAGGTGCATTAATCTGCAGAACTCTAGTAAGCAGGTTCGTGCATATGGAAATTATAAGCTAAGTGATTTTGAATATGATGAATCCAAATTGAACTTAGGTGATCCAGGTTTGCTCGGAAATGCTCTAAGCACTGAATGTTATATATTGATCCTTGTGTGCTGTATGGCTTGTGAGCACAGCTGTGGTACTCTGATGTCTGGTTTCTTTTTTTAGCACAAAAACTAGGGAGGCAGTATGTGTGAGATCTGTACAAGGAGGCAGAATGCTGATTTTCCAGCCATTTGCTAATCTGCTGGAAATACAGAAGACCTTTCAGAAGAAATTAGGTTAAGAGCTCCTCCAGTTCTGCATATGGATTTCAGGTCTCAGGATCTTTAAGCCCGTAAGTTTATGCGCAAATAAAATGTTAACTCAAGTTAGAGGTGTTGAGTGTGTGTTTGTGTGCACATATGCATATAGTAATATGCAAAGGCTTTAGAAGGGTGGTTGTTTCTATTCTTAGAGTCATGAAGAATTAACTGATTGGGAAGAGAATAAATATAAACAGAAATAGCTGGAAACCATTTAAATACCTTGTTATACACCCTTTAAAACCAAATGTTCCTTTCAGAGAAGCAATAACAGATGTTTTCAAACTGAAGGCCTTGGTTAGAGGGACTAACAGATATAAATGATAAACGGGAAACTTATAGGACAAAGAATATACAAGGCAGTAGCAGTAAAAGCAGATGGTGAAGGAAGGTGAGTGTCAATTAGGAATTGCTGGTCAACTGCTTTATGTTAAATAAGAATAAATATTTTGAATGAAAATATTTCATTGAGACAAACTCAATATGAGTTTTTATGAATGAGGGTGGTAAATTTGCCAGTATCTACTTGACTGTATCATACTAAATGAATGTATGTTTTGTTACAAGAGAGGACCCAGATGCTGTGTTCCCATAATGCAAGAAAAACAACATAACTTTTCTTCCCTTAGTAAAGAGGATGTTAAATAATCATTATTAAGGATAAATGTTTTTTGACAGCAATACATGCCCCCAAAATATTGAAGACTTCTAGTACGTTTTAGGACACTGAGAAGCATGAGGGATTAGAGAAAAACCATTATTTTCAGGTGGCTAAAATGTGGATAAACTAGAGATAGTGTGTTGGCCTGAAATCCATCCCAGGCAAAATAAGGAAAACTGGATGTGGGAAGCACTGAATAGTGTGAGTAAAAGACAGTAACAGAACCGATGCTGACCATCGATGTTTTGTGGGAACTGGTCACGCTTTCTGTGATGGAGCTTCAAGTTTGACTGAAACACAGTGATATGATAGACTTTGATTTCTGTGGGACATTTGATTTAGTTCCACGTGACAGCTTAACTTGGAAAAGAGGGTGAGGCAGAAGGGGAGCAATAGCTGAAACTGGGCAAATTCAGTCCTGAAATAAAGCAAACCCACTTAGTCCTACTGGGGTGTAACTGAGTTTGGGTGCTGGTGCAACAGCACTCAGTTGTAGTGTTTCTATGATAGCAGATCACATTCTTTCTTTAGAAATGGCAGTTAACAGATGCCTTTTCCCCCTTACATGAGTAGAAAGAGCTAGTGCAGCAGGAAGCGATGTCTGATGCGAATGCCATCAGTTTGTTTGTTTTGTCAGTGTAATACTGTGGAAGCTGTATTGAATGAACTCACTTCAAGCTGTTGATATAGGTCAGACCTTGGCAGCTCTCTAATCTCCTTCAAGCCTTAGTGTTTGACTGCATTCGTTTGCCCTGCAAATAGACAACTGTGTAAGCTATCTCGAAGTGAGAATATATCTAAAGCCTGTATTTATAATGGACAATTATAAAGGAGTATACAGGAGTGCAGAGACCTTATAAAACACACATGAACTCCTTTGAATATGCAGTGAAATATTGAGTTCTGCTTCCTGAAACCTGTTAAACGATGTGGTTGTAAGAACTCTTTGGACACTTGGCTCTCACTGTTTAATGGCATGTGACGTGGCTGCCTGGTGTTGGCAGGTCACTGCTTAGTTTGATGCTGTTATTACAGTGTGGTGCTCTTCCTCTTGTAGATACGTAAACCATCATATTTTGTCTCTGTTGGAGGAGAGTGATGGGATATGCAAAGTGATTATTTGATATATATATATATTTTTAACTAGATACTTGACTTCTGTTGGGATTGTCATGTTTTGTCATCTGTATCCATCAAACATTCCTTCGCAGGTTTTGGTAGTGTATGGGAAGCCAATGCATGTGGTGTGTTCCTCAGTGATAAACTGATTTCACATGCATGATTACCCAGGTATAATGCAACTAATAGAGGCTCTGTAATAGTTTCATTCTAAATGGCCCCTCTTAGGGCATTATGTCTTTTTTAGGGTACCAATTTGACAAATCTATACTTAGTGGAGAATAACACGGCTGAGAACTTGAGTAAATACATATTGGCTTCTCTTTGAGACTATGGAAAAAGGGTGTTTTAAGAAATGCAGAATTTTTTTTATTTTTTTATTTTTTTTCCACATGAATATGTAAGCTTCTGTAGCTGGTTCTTTAAAAAGCTAAAAAGCTGCTTTGGAGGGAAAAGAAAATGATAGGAAGGGTTGTTTTCTACTTCATGGGAAATTATTGAAGCAAGGGGGTTTCTTTTCTTTTCCCTACCCACATTTTCTTTTGTGGGGGTTGCTGGTTTTTCTGTTGCATTTCTCAAGGCAGTGGGTGAATGCTGTAGCCTTGTAAACTTTCAGTTCTAGAACCAGGGACAGGTAACAGCAGTTTATGAAAGGAAAAGAATGCGGCCTCTGCTTGTTCCTTCTTAAGACTATTAGGAAACAGAAAAAAACCCAGTTAAAACCAACCAAACAAAGCCCCATTGATGATGATTATCCAGGAGCCTTGATTACCCTGTATCTGTTTAAGACAGAATCTGGTAGTTATTACTGCAAATGCATTAATTCTGTCTTGAAGGAGAGGAGTGGATGGATGGGCTGTCCTTTGTGTCTGTCCACCTGCAGTTGTGTGCAGTTTTTGCTGCAGGCTTTGCCACTTTGTGTGGAGTCTTCCACAGTGTATTGGCTAAAGTATTCTGGTTGGCAGGGCAGTGATCAGATTTTAGGAGGAAACACGGGAACCATCATGTTCCAGATGGATGTATTTTTATCTGGTACATTGCGCAGCTGTTCAAACTGCTGTGCTAAAACAGCGGGGGAATTAACTACTGGAAAGTCATGGGCAGGGTTGTCTGCTTCCAGAAGTCTAAATGGAGAGTGCTGTTAAATTTGTGTGGTTGTTTCTCATTCAGCTGAAGTAGGTCCTTAAAACTTCTGATCAATAGTACAAGTAGGTGATTAGCAGTTTGAGTCCTGAACACTTCTCTTAATTCGGTTGGTGTGGAATGTTGCATATTGAAGCCTGCAGTGAAAAGCTAGGGATGGAATGAATGAGGGAAGGTAAGCAGAATCTTGGGTCATTTTGTGAACTGAAGTGCTCATAAGTTGTAAAAGTGGAACTTGTTGCATGTTTTAGAATGGAAAGAAAATCACTTGGTTACTCAGGATCAATGGATCTGCCAAGATCACTTGATGTGCCATTGAAGGAAATCAGTATTTGAAGAGGGCGATTCACTGCATTGGATCGTACAGAGGAATCATTTTCCCACTGATGACATTTCCATCGAACACTGAGGATTTAAGTCCCTTCTTCATGACTCCTGATAGCACCTTTAGAAATTCCTTAGTGTCAAAATGTATGTCAAAATTGAACCGGTAAGGTCATAAAGCTAATTGAAAAGAAGCAGAAATGCAGGTCTGTCAAGAGTGAGCTTGCTAAAATGCAACCCAACTTGAAGCAGCATTGGAGTGCTTTGGTAGAATCTTCTGTTTCCACAGGTATGAAGCTCACAGGTAGTATAGGGTGCTGATGGTGTGTTCTTCAGTGCTCCCATTGCACTTGTGTGTTGATTGTGGCATGAATCTTTTGCAAATATATTGTTTGATAATTCATTTAAAGACTACAGTCTCATGCAAATACAACAGGCTAAAAGGTCCCTTTTGTCTAATTTGCTTTAATGTTGCACTTGAATGCTTTAATCTGAAGCCTTAAAATAGCTTTCAAATATAGCTTTCTGAATGGGGCATATAAATAAATGCACTCTTCCTTTCCCAGAGAGGCAGGAAGGGTGTGTATGAGTTTAACTGTTTCATAATTCTTTCTCAGATGTGCTATTAACACAAAACAATACTTCCCCCCACCCCACCTCGGGTTTGAAAGCAGCACTTATTTCTTGGTGGAACACATAGTTCTATCTTGATGTGATTAAAAGACTTACTTCAAAATCGGGTTTCCTCCAAGGCAAGTAGAAGTTCAAATGAACACTAAAAGTTAGAAATGGCAAGTATAGAAATGCAAAAAGCCCTCAGGAGGGTTGTTATATATATTAACCTATAGAATTGCAGTCCTGTCCTTGCCTTGAAGAGACCCCTCAGTCACAGCTTGAGGCATACATGTGGCCTTTCTACTGCATGACTCTTCTCTCATTGCATTTTCAATACTTAAATCTGCAGAAGTAAACTGGCTTCAGAATATGTGAATTTCTACTGCTTAAAAACAAGCAAACGTGAAACCTTTCTTTCAGCTTTGCAGCCCCAATTTATCTGGTAACTTTCTCCGTTCTTCCTTTCTCTCTTCTTTCTGAATGTTCAAGGTTTGTTATTACAGACAATTTAAATTCCTTTCCCTTCTAATAATCTCTTGCTTGCACGTACGAGATAACAGTCACATATATGGCTTTGCTGCCTTACTAAATTGACAAAACACCAGAGAAAACCAGCAGTGTGTTACGAATAGAATGAGTTGCTGTTTAACCTCCGTTTTAATTTATTCAGGTTCTATTTGCCTGCTTGGCTCTAGTAAAAGCAGCCCAATTGCTTGTTTCAGATCATTCTGTGGCATGCAAACCGATTACAGCGACCTATGAAGATGAATGCTGGGTGTAACTGGGAGAGCCTAGAGCCAGAATATTTGCAGGGTTTTTTTCGGCAGACATCCAGGAAGAATCTGCTCAGTAATCTGTAAATGTGTAATCCTTTTAATGCGTTGACTTCGTTAGAACACATTAGTGTCAAATGTTAAGTGTAATGTTTTAGTCTGGGAAGCATATTGTTGAAACAAAATTAAACTGAAAATGTAACGTGGTGATGGGGGGTAGAGGGGAAATCGTCTTGAGATGAATCTGGATTAGCTTCTTTAGGTGTTCTCCATCAGCCTTCAAGCGCTGGTACCATTACATTTGTATTTGTCTGTGTTGAAGGTGTTTGATCTTGAACCTAATGGTGGCTTCAGGAGGAGGCCTCATCTGGTTTGAACTAAGTGTAGATGAGACGATGTGTTTCTGATCTCTGCTCCCAAGTAACAAATGGTAGAAGAAGAGGAAATGGCCTCAAGGGGAGGTTTAGACTGGATATTAGGAAAAAATTCTTCCCCAGCGGGTGCTCAGGCATTGGAACAGGCTGCGCATGGCAGGGGTGGAATCATCATCCATGGAAGTGTTTGGAAACTATGTAGATGAGGCCTTTAGTGACATGGTTTAGTGGTGGAGTTGGCAGTGCTGGGGAATGGTTGGACTTGATCTTGTCTTTTCCAACCTAGTCGATTCTGTGATCTAAGTTATCATAGTGTTCTTTTTTGTTAATCTGTTAATCCATTTCTGCAGTACCCTGGCGTATTTCCAGTGGAAATTCAGCTAGTTTATGGAGATTCCTTGCTAAAGGAACGTCCCTTTCCAGAGGGGTGTGAGGAAGCTTGTGGGGTTCAAGCTGTTGTGAAACATTTGAACTGTGTCCTTTCAAGTTGGTGTGTTTTTTAGATAGGGGGGAAGATGTTCTCAGTCTGCAGACTTTTCCTTCCTTTCTAATTTTGAACTCATTTCCTTCCCTTTCCTCCACGAACAATCCAATGTGCAGAACCTTATTTATCTTGGGTATTTTAACTACTTACAAGGCAGGGGAGGGGAAGCCTGTGATAATTGTCAGTTGAAGACTAGTTCAGCCAGGGCCATAGCCACCTGTGTAATTGTTGTTCTCTACTTCTGTTGTACTCATTTCTTTCTGCCCCTTCATTGATTTACTTGATAGTACCCAACCTGTGTTGGGGCTGAATTATTGACAGGTTTTCCAAGCTTTATTTAGGCTAACTGTCCTCACCATGAGATCCTCCCAGCTTGTAGTGTCTCCCGGTGTTAGTGTACTGGCACGTATTAGATGGGCACAGAACCTTTAAAATCAGACAGAATTAGTATAAATCAAAGCTTGCTGAGATTTAAGCAGCACACTTGTTTGAGCCTTTTATCTTTAATGCTACATCCCCCAGCTCTGGCCAGACACTGTAAATCTGCAGCTTGCTCCAAGTGCTTTACGCAGATACTGAAACATCCCAACCTTTTCTCTTAAATTATCAGTGCCTTGACATTAAATATTTCAAGTGGGTTTTGTTGAACAGAATGTAGCTTTTTTTGTGTGTTCTTCTTAAAGGTTACTTCTTGTTGGAATGAAATCGAAGGTTGGGAGCTCTTGGCAGATGTTATGATTAAATCTGACTGGATGTAGGCTCCTTCCTCCCCCAGCTCCTAAATGTAACATTTGGGATGATGAATAGCGGAATTTATAAGTGATGTTGGTAACTCTAATTGTTCAGGTTTTGGTGTATTTGTTTGTGCGTAAGTAAGCTCTTTTTCTGTGAGCAAGAGATGTGCTGCAAAAATGATGGTTCCTCTCTGTCTGTAACTGTATTTAATATGTCAGTAAGTCAGTCCCCTTCATATGGGGATGTGCTGATAACAGTGAATGAATGGTTTGATACATGACTTCAGTAGCCTCAGCTGAAGATAAATCACAAAAAGGACTTGATGTTTGTTAAGTCTTTTCTGTGTGTCTGGTGAACAAATTTTATGTGCTTACGCATTTTGGATAGATTTTATTGTTCTGAAGTGCAGTAACTAGATGTTACTAAATCTTACCTCCAAAGCAGCTCTTCCTACTTCTTTTTCATCTTACAGTGAAATTGCCTGTTATCAGGCTGGTGTTGACCCGGTCGTCAAATATGTGCCCCTCTCGCCTCCAGCTCTTCAGCCTTCAATTTACAAAGGCATCGCTAAATCGAGCACAATTGAAAGCCTGAGTAGTCCACCAACTGCTAAAAAATTTGATGATCTTCCATGTACATAAATGTGTCTAAAGTCTGCAGTGTACTGCGGGAGAAAGTTTTTTTTCTTCTCCAATATAATATTTAACTTGAGGTTTCAGTAGCAGTGCTGTGTAATGATAATGAAATCAGTGCCCCTGTGTCTGAGCCTTAGAAATAAATATTATTAATATACTTAAAAACAAGAGTTCATAAATTCATGCACGTGTGTATCAAAGCTTAAATATTTGGGTCAGGTGAAAACTGGGCTCTTCCAAGGAAAGCTCTGAACTTCCAAATCCGAACACTCAAAATTGGGTCACTCGGTCCTGTAACATGTAAGCCTACACAGGTTTATTTGCCTTGGCTATTTTGTGGGGTTTTTTCTTAGTTTTTAGACTTTCCGGATTTGTTTTCAATGATGATTGCACTTCTTTTCATGTGATTTGAGATCCTAACGCTGTTGCCCATGTGAGTGTAGTGTTCTGAGTGGCAAGAAACAATTGTGTGAGATAGTGAGCAGTATTTCTTCAGGAAGTCCGTGACCTCCTTCTGCCATACATATTGGGAAGCTGAGAAAGGTGATAAGTGTAATTATTGTACAGCATCGTATATGTTGTTTTAAATTGATTTTGGTTTATGTAGAACTAGCTAAGCTGTTTGCAGCCAAGTTTCTGGTGCCAGCAGAGGTTTCTGGGGTGATCTCTGCGGAGCAGAAGCCTTAGTTATATATACTGTACCATACCCTTGCAGTGAAGGGAATGATTTGGGGCAGAAGTCCATTATTTCTGGACCAACTTCATTTAAAATTACTAGTTCACCTTTGAACTGCTGTGCGTTGTCTGGTGGCTTTATAAAGGAGCAGCTAGGGCTTACTGAAACCTAAAAATCAATTAAAAGAAGATCCAGCATCTCTGTATATCCATTCGTGACCTCAGAGTGGAGAAGGCACACAGATGCCAAGCTGATTCCACTTTCATCTTGGACAAATATTGATAATGAAATGTTTTACAAAGATTGGCTGAAATTCCTAGAAACAGTATCTACTGACAAGAGACTCTTAGTGCCCTGACCTAGCTGAAGGTAAAGTGTATTAAAATATTATTAACACAAGAAAAAATTAACTGGCTGAGTACAGTGGGTTACAGTGTCCTCTGTCTGGAGGAGCACTCCAGAGAAGGCTGCTAATACAACTTAAACACTGCTGCTGATAGTCCTGGTCTGGCAGTCTGGACTAAGCAGGATGTTTTCAGTTGTCAAAACGACAGCAGACTCAACATTTCATTGTCTCTGTTTATACAGCAACAATCTATATTTAGTGATCTTGAATCCCTGTTAACAAGCAAAAGTATTTAAAAGAGGAAAAAAAAAAACCAACAAAGCAAGGAAGAAAAGTGTCTTGTGTTTGACAAATATGATATGCCACAGTCCCCATGGACCTTACTGAACTCTATAGGATGTACTAGGGTGTATACGGTTTCAGG
>JBCJKH010050120.1:0-26125 GCA_039877255.1 Loriculus beryllinus | reverse complement strand
GCTTGGGATGTTAAAAGGTGGAAAGTTGAGGGGTGTTGGAGAGCTCTGGGACATCTTCTTGGGTTCCCTCCAACCTATAGATGATCCTGTGACCAGTGTTGCACATGAATGATCTGAAGAGTTGGGTTTAAGTACGTTAGCAGTGAAAAGAGGCTGAGATTTCTCATTCTTCTCAGCGTATCTTGCCATCACAATGTGAATTGCTTTTCTGCCATCATTTCTGTAGCGCATTGGGTGCAGTGGGGCATGTCTGATACAGCTTATGCGTTCTCGAAGTAGATTGCTGAGACTTTTGAATCCAAAAGACCTTTCCCTTTTCCCATTCAGCAAACGGGCTTCGACCTCAGGTTTGTATCTCCAAAGTGCTGCTGCAAAGTGTTCAACTAACCTTTGGGCCACCAAGGTGTAGGGTACCATTTACCATGACTTTTGTAGGGGTGGAGCACCGTGCTTGACTGTGCGTTCCCCAGGGCTTTACTGTGCCCCATTAGACATTTTCCATTCCCCCTTCATACCCAGCACCATATGCCAAGCAGCTGAAAACACATCACTCTGGTCTATTGAGAGATTTTTAAACTTCGCTGATGACTGTGACTCTTGTTCCCAGAGGTATTTTACCCCAAGAACCGAGACAGATAAGGCAACAGCAGGTGTCAAATGATTCATCCTAACGAGTGGCAGTAGCAAGATGAAAGGATATTCATTTCTATGGGGAGCCTCCTGCTATTCCACTTAGAAAATTAAAGAGATTGAGCTGGCCCTGGCTGAGATGATGGTGGAGAGTGCCAAGTGTTGTCTACGTTGCCTTTGCACTCTTTGCACTGGGTTCTATTTTATACCATCTAGCTGGGATAGAGCCCTGTTGCAGTAGATGGTGGTCAGACATGCAGTGGAGGACAGGATCTGTCCCAGAAAACTCACACCCAGACGCACAGGGAGGAGAAGCAATGATAAAGTGATGGGACTCATGCCCAACGCTGCCAGGTAAGGCAGTCACAAGGCCTCCTCTCTTATCTGAGATGGTGCAACAGCTCTCCAAGATGTTCGCTGTCCATCCGCAAGGACAAAGGATGGATTTTGACCTGGGTAATGCACGATGGTTGGGTATCAGCCTTGGCAGCTTCAGAAATAAATGTCCATGATCTTTAACTCCCTTCTGCAAAAGACAGGCTGTCCTTGTTATTATTTGGTGGATAAAGTTAGAGGTAGACCTTTGTGCCTTTGCATTTGAATTGGCACGAAGCTACATCTCGAGGAATCCATTAATCTTGCACAAACTATACTCCAGAGGCACAACAGGCATTAATACCTTAAATATGGCTTTTCGAGTTCAGTACTGCCAGGTCCACCTTTGTCTTTTCCCTCCTTTTCCTGGCAAGGAAGGGAAATTCTGGAGGTGGCCACCAAAGAACTGAAGGAGGCAGCAGGTGGCTTCTGAGATCATCCACGCCTGAATCCCCCCACCTCCATTCCTCTCTCCCAGTATATTTTCTTTTCTTTTCCTTTTTCTTCTTTTTCCCTGCTCTACTAAAAATCCTGTGCCTCCTGCACCTTCATTATGCTCAGCAAGTCCTCAGGAAGCAGGGATTTTATACAGCAGGAAAATACATTTATGATATAAAGAGAACAGAAACTGTGGAGTGGCCCCTTCCCAAAAGGTTATATCAAACCTAATTATAACCCTTTTTCCTCCCTTCTCCCCAAGAACCAAGGGGACCCGAGCAAAACCCTGACAAAGAGCTGTGCATTCATTTGCTGAAGCCAGTGTAATTGGGTTTTGCACCAAAAAAAGCCTTAAGGGAAAACAGGAGCCAAACCCAGAGAAATTTGTCATCTGCCAGACCTTGGTACACCATAGGGGATGTGGGGGATGGATTTCAGAATGCAAATAGGGGTCCATTGAGGCTTCACTACACTTCAGCGAGGTAATTTTGAAACCTAATGATTTTCACATTTAATTCAGGGCGAAATTAGTCATCAGGTATTGAGACAAAGCAAGGCTCTCTTCTGTAGAGGGATGCTCTCCTTTTCAAGCTGTGTTATCTCAGCAATAATTAAAATGTTCGCTGAAGTAGAAAATGTGCTATCTGATTCATTAGCCAGATTTCCTTTTGTAAGGTAACTCATGTTTGCTTATCGGAAATAGAGACAGGCTTGGAGAAGAGGACTCCGGACACTAATGATAATGGGAGGGAGGAGCCAATGGGTCATGAAACTAAAGCAAGTGCATGTGCATCTTAGTGAATAGATCAGTGTGTCCTCTTCTGCCCTTGCAGCCACCAAAGCGGGTAGGTTCTGCATGGAAGGCATTGCTTGTCTGGTGAAGCTCTGGGTTATGGAAACACACAGGCTAACATGCCTGTCCCAGGCATGAGGTCCCTTATGTCCATGGGTGGCCCCAGGCTAAGAAGGAGAATTTGGGATTTCACCCCAATGTGCTGCAAGAAAGTGTCCTTCAGCGCATGAGTCAGTATTGTGTGGGAATGTGAAAATGAAGCAAATCTGGATGGCAGGAGAAGGAAAGGCCAAGAGTGAGCTGGGTTAGCTTGTGTCTGAAAGCTGGTGCAGTGCTGAGCACAGTACTCATGACACCTATGAGCTGGTTCAGCATAGTTCATGAGGAGCAGGTAGGGGAAGGAGAAGGAGAAAGAATACGAGGCTTTGATTGACTTTCCTATGAGGGAAACAAAAGCAATTTTGGAAAACAGCCATCGTTCAAAATTTCAGAGCCATCTGTAGGATGTAAACATAATGACAGATGATTTTGCACCCTTCTGGTATCTGAATCTTTAGATGGCACTGTTCTGGTGCTTCACTCTGTTCTGATGTTGCCACATTTCAACCAGCTTGTCTGTGCAGAACAGCAAATTACCTCTGATTTGAAATCAGTTTGCTCTGCAGGAGAGCAGCAAGGTACCTCCAGCACCTCGAGCTCAGCCTATGCCAAAACATCTCTGCCTTTTTCCTCTCTTCCAGTGATCCCCAAAGTAACTAAGCACTTGCTCTCCAATCCCGTCTTCACCTGCATCATCCTGGCAGCCTGCATGGAGATCGCGGTGGTGGCCGGCTTTGCAGCCTTCCTGGGAAAGTACCTGGAGCAGCAGTTCAACCTCACCACCTCATCTGCCAACCAGCTCCTGGGTGAGTTACCACAGGAACCACCACATCTCTTGTGTTCAAAGGCATTTAAGTGTTCAGTATGGCTGGTAACCACAACCAGTCTCACTGCTTAGGCTGCCCTAAAAGTGACTTACCTAAGCAGGATCTTCATTCATTTTCTCCTGCTGATCATTCCCAATTCACAATGAACTGCAATAGCTTCTGGTTTTGGCCAGTTTTCCAAAAGAAACAGTCCTCTGTGGTTTCCCCCAGTGATACCAGAACTTGCTGGTGAATTTTAATAGGATTTGACAGAAGGCCAGAGCTCACAAGGATGTTTCATCTTCCATCTTTCCTGAGAATTAAAGTCTTGGCAAAGGAAAGCAGCTTCACTATTGACCCATTGCGAGAAGGAAAACCACCACACGGTGTGGTGGAAGATGCCCTAACCAGTCAGCAGGTGAGTAGAGCTGGATGCTCAGCAAGGATGGGTCACTGTGAGCCAGAGCACATTCTGCTTCTGATCTGGCAGTGGGAAGGGAGACTTCAATACATCCACAGTCATCACAACTTGTTTAAACTGAACAAAATTGCTACCAGATTTCCCACATGGCGTTTATGGGACTTCAGAAATGCCAGGGTTTGGATGCACTTCTAAGCTTAGCCCAAAGGTAGGTAAGGCCTGGCAGCAGAGGGATAGAAGTGAACCCAGACAGGCTTAGTGTGATAATGCCTTTCTGTGCCTGCAAAGTGAGTCACTTCTGGCAGCGATTTTGCATTTCACAGTTTAAGAAGGTTCTTTAAGGGAAAATTCATATTTTCAGTTGTGACTTTTGCCTGGACCCTGAAGATCAGACTGCTGTGAATTACACCCAGCAGGGCTCATGGAAATCCTCTGGACACCTCAGAAAATCCTTGGCTTTGTCTACTAACTGTTGCAGGAAACATTGGAAGTGATGCTGCTTAGGTTAGGGTGGGCCAATCTCAGCAATGTCAGCATCTCACTCCGTATGGATGAGAACTGGAAGAAGATCCCAGTTTCTCTGTGCAAG
This sequence comes from Loriculus beryllinus, assembly GCA_039877255.1. Lineage (NCBI taxonomy): Eukaryota > Metazoa > Chordata > Aves > Psittaciformes > Psittacidae > Loriculus > Loriculus beryllinus. The sequence goes on along the minus strand of JBCJKH010050120.1, from coordinate 21,974 downwards.
GCAGCATAGCCATTTGCATCCATTCCTCTCTTTTGGGGCAACCCCAGGTTGATGCTATTCCAGCAGTTGGTCATTGCAAGGTTTCTCCGTGATAGAGCACAGACCTCTCTGCTGGAAAGTAAAAAGCCTCACTCACCCTTCTTGCTGACTGATCTTTCCTCTTGCAGGGATGACAGCAATCCCATGTGCCTGCCTGGGCATATTCCTGGGTGGCCTCTTGGTGAAGAAGCTCAGCCTGTCCGCTCTGGGAGCCATCAGGATGGCCATGCTGGTGAACCTGGTGTCCACAGCTTGCTACGTGTCTTTCCTGTTCCTGGGATGCGACACAGGACCTGTGGCAGGAGTTACTGTTCCCTATGGAAACAAGTGAGTCCTCAGAGAGTTTCAGAATCTCACACAGCTTTACCAATATAAATGGTTTGTTTCTGTACTCAACAGGCAGCCTTCAGGTAGTACTGGCCCTTAGATAACCACATAGAGCAAACATATAGAAGGTAATGTCATATAGGGCTCTTAGTCTGGGATGTTTTCATGCCACTCATCACTGTGAGAGCTGAGTACCTGCAGCTCACAATGAAGCTTTACTAAAATCAGTCAAAGTGAATTAAAAGGTGCCAGACCTGATTCTGCACCCATGGCCAGCTACATAGCATTGGGTGCACTGCACCATCTGGTTCCTCCTGGCACTGAGGGATGTGCACTGCTTTGTACATTTATTTAAGTGCCTGAGGAGAATTTGCAGAACTGGGTTTTAGATGCCTGGAAATTCAGATATGGTGAGGAGGGAGTACATGTGGCTCCAGGCTTTTTTGAATGGGAGAAATGAGAAGGCACAGGGTGCCCTGTAGCATTCACAGGACTTGGAGAGTGTTATTCTGTGTTTTCTTTTCTGGTGCTCCTTAGTATGCAGCAGTGATGGTTTAGAAGATGACAACTTCAGGCTCTCAGCTCCTTACTGTTGTAGAAAAATAGAAAGCAATCTCCACAGCATCTCTTTGGGTTTCCTTGGGGCTACTGGTTGGGGTAACAAGGCAGCCCAAGCCTCACATTAGATTTCCTGCTGCAGAAGGATAGTGGCCATGGCATTTCTGTCCTCAGGGAGAAGCTGTACCCTGGATTTCTTAAAGCTGGAAACCAGATAGCCTGCACACTGCTTTTTATAATCTGTTTGTCTTAGCTACCCCTCTTCAAAGCCAGCTTTGTGTGGCAACGATTGGAAAAACTGGCTAATATCATCACATTGCCCTTTAATTTCTCTTTCTGTTTCTCTTCCAGCTCAACTCCAACCTCATCTCTGGACCCGTATTCCCCCTGCAATAACAACTGTGAATGCCAAACTGATTCCTTCACTCCAGTGTGTGGGGCAGATGGGGTCACATACTTATCTGCCTGCTTTGCTGGCTGCAGCAGCACGGTGAGTGGGTTTTCCTTAGGACCTTTAGGAACAACTCTATGGATGCGAGTGAGTGAGGTTAGTGTGCATCTGGTAGAGCAACTCATTTACAGCCAGCAGTGGTTACACCCCCAAAAACTAACCTCATGCATCAGATGGGCCTGAGCCACTGTAGTTGTTTGTTCTGTTTCATAAATGCCTGCTGACTCTTATGGAGCAGGATGGCATTTCCCATCCTCCTCCTCCTCTGGTCTTTCTTCTCGCCACAGAAGCAAGGAGCATGGTATGAAATCTACACAGTTATCCATTGGTAGAACCCAGATCCTCTGCATGAGCTCGCTAGCCCAGGCTGTGGGACCAACATGTGGCCAGATCCTGGTTTTATTCATTCTTGTTCAATCTTTCTTTCCACTCCTCTTGCTTCTCTCTGTTTCCCTGCTTTACCCTGCGGCAGCAGCAAGAGCAGGTGTCAAGGGAGCAGAGATTCCAACCAAAGACATTCTGCATTTTTCAGTTCTCCATATTTAGGAGTTTATTTCGTTTAGAAAAATCTTAAAGACCATATCATCTGTGTGTAAAGTTGAGGGGAATTTTTAGCAATGTCTTAAAAGCCTGCTTTTCCAGATTTTGCTGCCAAAATAATAATGTCTTTTGATTACACTGAAATTGAGTGCCTGCTGCTCCCATGGGTGGGAATTGGTGGTGTTCTGTGGTCCTTGCTCCCAGCATTTGTGGCTGCAGTGAAATCAGTGCTCACCTCCACGGCTTCATCATTCCTTTTTGAAGCAACATCAAACCTCCCTTCCTCCCCTAAAGAGACAAACCTCCCACGAGTGCCAGTGAGCAGAGGTGCAGGCTTGCTCTAGCAAGTGCAGCCTCAGAGCCCAGATGCCCTGGAGCCCAACCTGCTTAAAACTCTTGTCAATCCCCACTCCATCCTCAGAGAGGTAGGCTGCAATTCAAAATGCCACAGTTTCCAAGTGCTTTCAGCATCCCCACAAGGGACTCCATGAGTGTGTGACACATGCAAAGGTGTTATCTCCTGCCCTCTTCCTCCTCCTCCCAACAAGAGACAAGTCAACACCTGGGGCCACAACACGATGCTTTTAACAAGAAGTCAGCTTGTACAGGGCACACAGGATAGTGTCGCACCAGTTCACCAAGCCGTTAGCAAGAATAAAGCTGATGTGGTCCATGGCTGGAGGGCAGGAGCAACCTCTTCACTGTGCAGTTCAGGGCAAAGCTCTGGCTTCTCTGGAAGAAGAACAGTAATGAAAATTCAGCTCTGCCTCTTCAGTCTGCAGCTGCCTGTCCCTCGTGCTCTGCAAGAACAAACCTCTGAGCAAAAACCTCACTCTCCCTCACGGTCTCTTATTTATTCTTTCTTATTTTGCCTTTCCATCGTCATGATGGGGTTCTTTCCATCGCTTTGTTTTGTAGGTTTGTTTTTTTTTGCAGTAACATTTTGAACACAAATTAGTGAAGCTGTAGCATCCTCTGGAAAAGGCGTTATCAGGAATTATGGACCAGTTTGCCCATGCAACAGCCCTGAGGCAAAGCCAAATTGCCAAACCAGGTTTTAAACCCATAATCCAGGTAATGATCTGCCTAGAGGGTCTTGTGAATGTTTTATGCTCGTGATGAGCCAAGGGTTGCTTTTTACTGGGACATAAAATTCTCTGAATGCTTTATTTAACTTTACAGCTTTGGGCATTTCTGACTACCTCTCTCCATTTTTCCTCTGTGAACAATTTCTAAAAGCAATGTGTAGCTCAGTTAGCTTTTCTTCCTCATTTCTTCTCTCTTACTGAGCTGGTTGCAGAGGTCTACCTGTCCAAAAAGCCTTAGGCGTATCAGTTCTGATAAGCAGAGTTCTGTCACCCTCAGGAATTTGTCTTTCAAGCCATTCCTGGGAGTGACCCTTGCCTATGAAGCATTTGTCTGTGTATCTAGTCTGTTTGATGCCATTGCTTCCCTCACCCTTTTTGGCTGGAGACTCATGAATTCTAGCTTGGCATTACTATGCTGGCATCTCACAGCTTGTACCAGCTTGTCAGAGCCAGGGTTTAAAAGAATAAGTAATTAAAATCATGGGTGGTTTGCATGGATAATTACTCCAAACTCAGGATGCTGTTAAAGGTGCAAACTTCAGATGCACATAATAAATCTGGGTGTGCAAGCAGCTGGGCAGTGGAAAGCTGTGATAATGCGTAGTTGAATGCAGTGGGATTGCAGACAAGAGAATCTATAGCAATTTGGCACACGTAGCAAGAAGTTGCCTCTCCACAGGACAAAGGTAGAAGTCCATCTTTGATGTTTCCTTGTTTGATGTCTGAGAGTTGTAGAGTGTTTCAGTAATAAAAGATCAAAGATCTCCCAGGTAAGGATGAGGTGCAACGCTAAGCAAGCAGATGTAGCTGGTACAAACTGCTCGCACTGCTTTGGGCCAGCACCTTGGTGCAGAACGGTTGAAAAAGCAGATTGAGGGATAAATTTTCAGGCAGTGAAGGTGAGAACCCGCCTCAAAAATCACACCAATGGGAGGAGAATCTGCCCCACCACTTCCAGAAACAGGTACCTTCTCTTCACTGATGAAATAAGCAGCCAGTTATGCATGTTTGCCAGGATAGGAATTTTGTCCCAGGATCTTTCAGTGCAGGTGTGTGCTTTCCTGGACGTCGATGGCTTTTAATCCACAGGGTTGTGTCCAAGCTGCTGGCAAAGCACTGCAGTAAAAGCCAGGAACTACACATTTCTGTTGTCTGTGTGCTGGACACCACTGCAGTGATGCTAATTGTCACCATCTCGGAGCCTTCAGGTGGCAGCTTCTAACTCACAGCAGAGGAATTTGTTATGTTAACTATTGCTTGCCAGCCAGAAAGGCATCTGCGTATCTCCTCCAACTCTCCTGCAGTTCTGCACTGCGGTGTCTCTTGCCCTCTATGCACTTCCTTGGAAGAAAATCATTTGACTCCTATGCAGTAGAAAGGGATTGGTGTCAGAAAGGCTGGAGTGGTATCCCCGCGGATGCTTATCTGTAGAGGCAGCGAACCAGAAAATGTGCTTTTGTGTGGCCCTAAGGGGACCCAGCAGAAAAGCAAAGGAGTTTCTGCTTGAACATAGTGGGGAGGAAGAGGAGGAGATTTAGATGGTCTTCAACATATTTTATTTTACGGCATTACTCCTCTTACAAACATGTGACCTGCAAACCCAGCGGGCTGATGAAGACAAGCCATGAATCATTTATGATCCTTTCATTCTGTATTCATTAAGGGATTTCTTGGTAGTATTGTGTGCCTTAATTGCACTGACATCCCACACTCAGAAATTCAGGAGGGCAAGTGGAAAATAAAACAAAAAAAAGAGAATTCCCTAAATCTGTGACTGGCAAACACAGCTTCTTTTCACACCCTGCACTTACTGGAGAGATGAAAGCAAAATGCAGTCATTTCACCCTCCTTCTGATCACAGATTGATAAAGTTTATCTTGCCTGACTTCAGCTTTTAGCTCAACACAAATCCCTCTGAGCCAGATGTCATTTAGTAGCACTTGAGTCCAGCAGTGTCTGTGACATCAAGCTGTGATAGTTGAGGTGAGCCACAGCCACCCATCGTGAGTGGCTGCTTCCCAGGATTCAGGGTGCTGGAATCAGGCACCAAACGCACAGCCAAGAACAAGGCTGCAGATTTACCTGCTTTTAATGTACTTCAGTTTAATTGCAACAGCCAAGAGGATGGAAGTAAATAAGAAAGTAATTAGAACCATCATTTGGGGACCTTCCTTGTCGCAGAGACACAGATCGTTTCTTTATTCTCCTCCAAAGAGGTATAACTTGGTAATAATTTAGTCCCAGTGACATTTATGGGAGAGACTTGAAAGGAGCAGAAGAAAAGAAACAAGCCAAGGGACAGCTTTCCTTTGCTGGTAGCATGCATCAGAGCTGATGGGCTTCTGAAATTATCTCCAAACCCCCATCAAACAAGCACTTAGGAGTTACTTAATTGACCATTAGAGGATTCAGAGTTGCTGTTGCCAACAGAGCAGGGCAGGGGCTGGGGACCATGGCTCTCCTTCATGCTGAACCTCTGTGCTCCTTTGCAGAACCTCAGTGGCTGTTCATGCCTCACTTCGGTCCCTGCTGAAAATGCCACCGTTGTTCCTGGCAAATGCCCCAGCCCCGGCTGCGAAGAGGCCTTCCTGACATTCCTCTGTGTGATGTGTGTGTGCAGCATGATCGGGGCCATGGCGCAGACACCGTCAGTCATCATACTCATCAGGTAGGACCACAACTGGGAAGAGCCCATGAGCCTGATGGGGCTGCTCCTGGGGTGGGAACAGGGCTGGAGGGACCATGGGATGCTGCTAGGAGTTGGAGAGAGCTGAGGTTCCCACACAGCTCCTGGCATCTGCCTTTCAGGCTGCACTGACTGTCCTCAGATCCAGGAGTTTGGGCTGAGTCTCCACTCAAGCCGTCCAGAAATCCTCCTTTAGCTAAGCATTCCCTGGTGAAGACACCTTTAAAGTGCTGCCTGTATTTTCAAAAGGAGCTATGGGCATAGCCTTTCTCCTACTTCACTGCCTTTACATGCAGGTAGGAGTTGAGGAAAGCCTGAGCAGTCCTCCTGAATTTCAACCCCATTGTTTCAAGTGTTAATTAAATCATTTTCTCTCTAAGCCATTGTTTCACTTGGTGGCACCTGGTTTTGTCCATGGCATGGCCCCACCAGTACAGACCTACTAGAGAGAGTACAGGAATTGCTTGGTACCACTTTGGTAAAATGGGAGTGCTGAAAGACTGGGCTTGCAAACAGAAGATCCCTGCAAAGATGCTGCACAGAAAGGTTGCAGGCTTCTTCTTACCAAGGCTGGGATTAGCATGGGAAGGGAAATACTGATGTGCAGTTTTCAGTCCAGGTAGTAAGGACATTACAACTGCATTAGGAAATGGGCACCCCATGTGCTCAACACATAATGGCTTGGTGAGATACATTTAGAGATGGTCTAGAGGTCATGGAAACCTTGGAAAGATGAAGGGCTGTGGCAAAATCTAGCTTTGGTCAATACCCTCCCTGGCTAGAGTTTAACTTCTCTCACCCTGGCCCAAGTCCAAGAACAGAAGGAACTTTTGAAAGTCTGAAGGACAATTCTGAGTTGATCCAATATGAATAGGTAGGCAAAAGTAGCTTACTCTAATAATTGACCTTGTGTTATTCCCAGACACATAGCACATTTCACCTTATGATATATGTATATATCTAAGCCCACATTTATCCAGCATTACTTGTCTGTCCAGACTGTCACTTACTGAGAATAATAACCAGAGGCATACATAGCAGATCCATTCTGCTGCCTGGAAAATTCCAATAAAATTAAATCAATAAGGTCTGTATTAGAAACACACTCTTGAGTGGGTCTTGGACAGAACAGCTCTGTGAGGGCATGTCTCCCTGCAGGATACAAAATGAGATATTCCACCTCCTAGTTCGTTTCTGTCTTTGCATCTACAGTAGCTAAAGGGAAATCAAATTTCTCATGATAAGTATTGTGGCAAAAGTAATTTGAAGTTTGAAGAGTTCTTTGTTCAAGGGAGCTGCCAGCACCTGTAGGATCCTGCATGGAGACGTTTTCGTGTCAACTTCAAATGAGATAAGCCAGTCGCCAGCCTGGAAGAAGAATACAAGGGAATAAGGAAAGCAGAGGGAATATTAACAAAGTTCAGCTCACAGCTGTAGGGGTTAAACAATTCACACATCCAAATTGCTCCACTGCCCTCAGAGTCTCTGAGAGCTGCGAAAATACACAGGGAAGAGCTCTTCACCGTATATGACCTCATGCTTTCTTGCAACTGCCGTCTTGGATTGGTAAAAGAAAGCTTTGGCGTACGAGCATGTCCTCAGTGTCAGTTGCAGTGACAAGTGGCATCAGCAGTTCCTATGGTTACTTTAAAAATGACTTTCAGTGTCTACAAATTAGATGTCTCAGCAAGTCATTTATTCAGTGCTGTAGTCAGTGAGGAAAGGACATGTCGACAAGTGGCAACTTCTACTCAGGCTTAAGGTATGGGGGTTGACTTTGGTCTCAAATACAAAGAGTGGATGAAAGGCCACCACCACTGATTAAAAATCCATTGTGAATGTTTCACATGATAATCTAGTTATTTCCATAAAATAAACTTGAATACTCTTTTTTTCCTCCATTTCCCACCCAACTGTAGAATCCTATTTGAGCCAAACCATTAACTACTGGAACGTTTTTCCAAGGGTAGATGCTTTCCTGGCACAAAGGCTTTCTATTGAGCCTGGGCTTCTGCCTGAAAACTGTGCTGAAATTTCACCCAGAGGTCAGAGGCTTCATGGTGTGGTGTTAGGTGGCTTCTGTAATGTGTGAGATGAGGGCAGGTAATAAGAATAGTCTTCTCTTAAAACCACAAGATGTTTCTGGCTGGTTTATTGGTGTTATCTATATTCATACAGAAGACCACCACTGCCACTATGGATGCCACTAGCCGTGCTGCCTGAGGACCTCTGTAACAAGCTAATGGAAGAGGCAGCTCAGGCCTTTAAAGATCCCCTGTGTGATGAATCTATTCATATGGGGATCGCTGTCCTGCTTTCCCATCCTTTCTCTACTGTGGGAAATAAAATGCTATTATAAGACTTAAGAACAAGTTAATGATTTCTGAAATTCCAAAGGCTTTGCTGAGCCTACCCCAAGAGGATGAGTTTAGCCAGTAGCATCCTTGAGCTAAGCAAATTAGAAAGCCATGCATTATTTTTTAAAGCACCTTTGAAGGATAACACTAATGTGACAGAGTGGGTTCTGTTCATAGCAAAGGGCAGCACAACTGTTGTCTTCCCAGCATAAAAAACATTTGCATGTTAAACTCACACCCATGAGAACTAGTCTTGAGCATTTCCTCACTGGGATGCTTGATTTAACAACCTGACGGAACCTTTTGGTCCGTCATCCTCCCTTCCTTCTATTGTTCCCAGTAGTCTGAAAAGTTTCAGAACAGAAAGTATCCTCTCCCTTCAGTTCTCAACATCTTGAGCCTTGAACACATGATAGGGAGCTTGTAAATGGTCATTTACTGGGATGGGAATTTCATTTTTCCCCAGCTGACGACAAGATTAGTTGTTGTTATTAATGGCTTAGCTAAATGCCTGAACCTATCACTGATGCAATTACTCTGGGGGCTGTAGGCACCTCAGGCGAAGGGAGAAGAACCCCTTTAATAACTTTTTGAAGGGGTGGTGATGGCATCCTGACTGACAGCTCAGAATGGCCATGAGGTGTGTTAATGAAAGCGGAACACAAAGAATCAATTTCACTCTCTCCCTCCCTTCTCCCTACAGAACTGTGAGCCCCGAACTCAAGTCTTACGCTTTGGGGGTGCTTTTCCTGCTTCTCCGTTTGCTAGGTACGTGCAAACATTTCATGTCCTTCTCTCCCTTCCTTTCCTTTCTCACAGAAAGTGGTATTTTTCACATGTAAAATGGATTTCTGTGCCATGCAGTGCTGTGGTTGACATGAGTGCTGTCTGACACAAAGGAGTCTGAGGTCTCTCTATGAAGGATATGGCATCAGGGCTCCTGAAGGCACTTTTCCTGCCATTCGGATTGTGTTAGTAGAAGAAAATGCAGTGTTGAATGAGAAATTACTGTTTCTGCCATGGTCCCACACAACCAGTTACTCTTCTATAGCTGTTATTAACATGTCAGCAGCTTGCAAAATTACTGCTGCATTGCATTTGCTGAAGTAGACGGATATGTATTTTCATCCTCCTTTGAGGGACAGGACTGGTGTTACGTGGTGTGTTTGTCACATGGTATGTTTGCCCCTTCCTTCAGGTCTCTCAGCAAGGAAAACAGTAAAATGAGAAAGGCTGAGTCCTTGTATCCTCCTGTGGGTTAATATCCCATTAAAATGCATATGGCTGTTCCCATGGACCAGTATGTGCTTCTCATGTATGAATTTAAAGGAACACAATGATGTTTGCCTGCTGCTTGCTTCTGGGTGGAGTTTTTTCCACTTTTGAAGAGATGGCTCCTGTTTTAAAGCTCCTATAGTTCAGCTTCTTAATCTCAATGGTCCAGAACAGAATCCTCTGATCCATCTGTGTGTGTTCATGTCATGCATGAGGTTTTTTGCATGTTGAGGAATGGGATTTACTTCTTTCCTGCAGCACACAGGCAGTACCTGCCCTGTATGGCCCTCCCCAGTCTCAAAGAAATGAGCTGGAGAGTCAAGTGCCATCTTTTAGGCTACAGCAAGACATTAGAAAGTACAGGACCAAAAATCCAGCAGTACCATACATTGTGAATAAGTGACCTCATTTATTTACTTCCTTTTTGTAACGCCTTATTCCCCATTAGCTGAAAGGGAAATGATGGTCCCAGACCAGTTTATGATAAACCCAATTATATCTTCTTTGCTTTTAGTGAAGTAGCTGCAGTCACAGATAACGTTCCATCAAGTAATCTTACCCAGAGCTCAGATAACTTAAAGGGAAGCTTCTGGGTTGACTTGGGTCAGCTCTGGTTCAAGCCTTGTAAAGACAGCATTTTCTTTAGCTGCTGGTGCTGCTCTTGGGTTTTGGCCTGTCTTCAGTTCTGTCTGATTGAATGTGGAGTGTCAGCAGGCACGTGCACGAGGAGAATGGCTGTGGGCTTTTGTTTCCAAGGGGGAAAGTACTTAAGAGGGTAGATTTTCTCTCTCTTTCTCTTTTCCTTTCAAAAGAGAGAAGCCTCCTGAGGTAGCAGCATCCTGAATTCCTCTAAACCCAGGCTCAGGCATGTATAAGTTGAATAGATATTTTGGTTTCTTCCAATAAAGAAGCCATAGTAAAAATTTAAACTCAAATCTTTATATGTTGCTCTGTCACTAAGTAACTCCTGTGAAATAAGACAATACATCCTGAAGAATAGCAGCAATGTAGATAGAACCCGCAGAAAACGAAAAGAAAGGTACTTTTCAATATGAGCCTAGGTATCCAAATCTTGCCCTTAACAACCTGAGGTTTGAGAATAGCTTCACTGATTTATTTTAAAAGCTTTTCAGTTCACCTTTAAGCTTTGACTTAAGAAGACAGTGATAATAGCTGCTTCTTGAACCAAAGGAGAGTATTAAATATAGGAGGTATGAGACCCGGAGGTGCTATTGCAGCTAATAGGTTTCAGTAAGACAGAAGCAGCTTTTTTATACAGCCCTACAGTTCCTGCAATGAAATATATATATATATACACAGCAGAAATTTTTGCAACACTTTGCAGTAAGGGGTAAAACATGATTGAATCTCTTTAATATTCACTATAATAACATGAAACATGACTGAATTCTCCTAGTATCCTCCTGGATGTATCATCTTATTGCACAGGAATTCTACTGTGAGAGGGCAGCATAATAGTGTCTTCATATAAAAGTGTTTCTGCAGTTTTTCAGGGAAGAGAGTAAAACAGTGCCATTGGAGCCAGAGGTTTGGAATAGAATTGTTGAAATGGCAAAGAGTTTTAGATTTGTAAGACTTGAATCCTTTCTGGATGGTGTTTTCCATTCATCCTAACACAGCCTCTGCTTACCAGGGCACTTCCTTTTGGTTTTCCTACAAGCCCATACTGTTTGCCTATCCCAACTTGATAAAACTACAGTGTTTTGCTCTCAGAAGGACTTCCCAACCTGCAGTGCAACCCCTCAGCTCCCTTGTTGCAGAGGGTCCAGGCACCAAGTCATTCCTGTGAGTCTCTGGTGCTTTTTGATAAAAATGGCCTAAAACACTGTTTGCTAGAGGCCTTTCATGCATTTTCCACATCCATGCCTGCATTCACACAGGAGTAGCTTTAGAGTTCAGTGAAAACGGGTCCTTCCTCAAGTCTTAATGAGGAGCAATTTCAAGGCCAAATCATCTTGCAAAGCTGGAAAGCCAGCTGAAGCCAGCAGATGGGGATGATAGCTCTCTCTGAAGTTCACATCTCCAAAGCTTTGTATCAACATCTCTCTGCGTGTTAACAAATAGGAGCTCATACCTCAAAATTATGATCCAAATGCAGTTTTCTTGTAGTCCACAAAGCATGTGGCTGCTTCCTCCTCAATCACTGCCACATCTGGATGTGATCCCTGAGGTGGCATCCAGCACCAGTGCAGCACTGGGTACACAAACTGCATTCAGTAGCACAGGCTCTCTGATTGTTCCTGGCAAGAGCCCAGATGAATTTCTAAATACCAGGTTGAGTGTGTGGCTGTCCACAGGTTTTAACAATAAAAAACCTTCTTTTAACCCAGAAGCAGAACCAGCCCAGTCAGGAATTTCCAGCTGTTGAAGTGATGGATGGAGAACTGACACTGATGTTTTTCTCCAGAACATATCCACATTTTGGATGTGATGACTGGAACTGGTGTTTCTGACAAAAAAAAAAAAAAAATCATCTTGCTTTTGTATCATCTGTTTTTGTTTGCTACATTTGTGCTATTAATGATTGGTTAAAATGAGTACCAAAAAGCCCACACAGCCTTTCTTAACTCCTGTGTTTATTAACATAAAGGAAGATCAAACAAAATCTGCAGAGTTTGTCACCAACAAAATAAGATCAAGAGATCTCAGTTCAGAAGGGAACAGTCAAGACAGCCAATTTATTTGTAGTCTTAGGATACATGTCATGAATGTCACTATTGTTCATGACAAGCTGAAGGGAAGGTATCTTTTCTAAGCCTGGAAATCCAGGTTAATGATGAAACTGGATCCAAGATTAAACACTTTTCTGTCTAGAAACTGCAGTGCTTGTGGCTGTCTACACATTTATTTATAGAGTCTCAGGCATCACAGCACCTACAGATGCAGTGATACTGTCAGTGGGATTTTGTGCCTACCTGTTGTTGGATTTCAGTAGATACAATGCTCTCCTTTGCTGCTGTGTTAACCCACAGAAGTGATTTTATCAATCAGGCTTCTTCCCAGGGTTTATCTTCTTCTAGCCTTCCCTGTAAATATAGCAGAAGGAAGAGAAATGGTCTACATTATGTAGAACATCCACATCTTCCGAGTGCTTCACACTTGGAGCATGCGTGCTGGCTGGGAATGTGGCTGTCCTAACCCCTGTCAGGGCAATGGAAGACGGAGGCTTCTACAATGTCCCTATGCGATGGGGAAAAGTAGAGAAGAAAAACATTGCCTTTATTAGTTAAATGAGAGTGGAGTGATTATTCTGCTCTAAGATTGCCGCTCTGCTGCAAACTAGGGTTGAGGAACACTCATCAGTAGTTAGCTGAGGTGGCTGTGGGAGAATCCTGCTGTGATATTTCATTTGATGGTGCACTGAAATTTTCCTTTCTTCTCAGATTTAATCTGTGGAATCTATTAGAGGGCATTGTTTCTTTTCCTTAGGCCCAAAGAAAACCTTCTGCTGCGTTAGGGAAAGGTTCAAAACTAGATCTCAGTGCCCCAGCTGATTTCAGGCTCTGAACTGAAGTGCTATGATGTCCTTCAGGTGAAAACGCTTGAGTGCAGAATTACCAGTCTCTAAACAGAGAGCAAGCTGTAAGGCTGTCCTCCTCCTCCTCTTTCATTTACCCCTCCACTCAGTCTCATTAGGCAAATGAGAAGCTTAATAAAAGCCACTTAAACTTGAGTAAAATCCTTGCTGCATGTTGATATCAGCAGGAATCTCTTCCCTAGACATTGAGCCCAAGCTAAAAACTCATCCACAGACTTTGTTTAAGTTGATTTAGAACTTCAGAAATTAGAATTACAGGCTGCAGCTGGGACCATTAACCTTGATAGAGTATCCTCTCTTTCCATTCACTGCAATCACGTCCTCACTCTCTCTATCATAAGGATCATAAAAGTATGATTTGTCTCTCTTATTTTGACAGGTTTTATCCCACCTCCTCTCATCTTTGGGGCTGGAATTGACTCCACGTGTCTGTTTTGGAGCACGTTCTGTGGCGAGCAAGGAGCCTGTGCGCTGTACGACAACGTGGTCTATAGATACCTGTATGTTAGTATTGCTATAGCCCTGAAGTCTTTTGCATTCATCTTATATACCACCACCTGGCAGTGCTTGAGGAAAAACTATAAAAGATACATCAAGAACCACGAAGGTGGGCTCAGCACTAGTGAGTTTTTTGCCTCTACTCTCACCCTAGACAATCTGGGGCGGGACTCGGTGCCCCAAAAACAATCACATAGGACAAAATTTATCTATAACCTTGAAGACCACGAGTGGTGTGAAAATATGGAGTCTGTTTTATAGTGACTGTGGAGGGGTGAACTATATTAATAATAAAAGGGTCCTTTTTAATGAAAACAAGAAGAGAGCACGAATGAAGAAACACAACTGCAAAACAACGGCAACACAGGAAACTTTTGTCTTTTTCTCAAAGTCAGACCCAGCCAGGATTCTTGAGAACAGCGTCTTTTAATGGGATCACGTGTGACATCCTGCGGGGTGATAGAGAAAGCAGGGAGCTGCTGTGGCTGGATACCAGCCCCTTTGATGACAGTACGAGCTTCCAAGAAGAGCATCTGCGGAGGTTCATTGGAGAGCTCAGCAGATGGACAGGCTTGGGCGTGAGGCATAGAGAAAGCAAGGTGTCAATGCCGGAATAGGTGTTGTGGTTGCAAGTGTGGTCCCAGGGTATGTGAAGCCCCACAGTGTGGGCTGAAGGGTTGGCTGGTCTGAGCTCTGTGATGGCAGAGGGAGCAGTGCTGGAGCCATTCCACAAGTCACACTCTGTCACCAGCCACGAGTCCACGATAAATACCTTGAAAGCTGCTGGAATCCTTCCCGGTGCCGAGCAATGCTGTCAGAGGTATCCGAGTCCTTCCAGGCAAGGCTTATTCACAGATTGCAGCTTTGTGGTTGTCTGTGAATAGCTCTGCTTACATCTCTCAAACGCAGTAAAGTTCAAGACGTTTGCTCACACTTGCCAAACGTGCTGTCATTTTTAAAGGGGGTGAATTCCAAATACTCGGCTGTGCAGTCCTCTAATAAGATGGGTTTTTAAAAAGTTATTTTCCAATCTGTTTTAACCCTTAAATCGCTGACACTTTTCCATAGGGAGGATTTATTTATGCTACTTTGGGGAAGGATCCTGTTTTAATTCACCCAAACATAATGTGACTCAAGGGATTCGTTTAACTCTCTGCGTTTTTTATCCATACGCCTTCATTCTAATATGCTACCAAGCCAATGAAGACACATAATATGTTTTTAAAAACGAGAACAAATACACTGTGTCTCTATAAAAACAATTGTCAGTTGGAGAATTATAGATAATATGATGATTTACATAATATAGGGTTTTTTTCATGTTCTGTGTGACTCAGTGAATACATATATATATGTGGAGAGGCTGTTTATATTCTCTCCAGTTTTTAAAGATATATATATATATATATAATTTGCAATCTAGAAATTGTGTGGTGGATGTTTTCTTTAAAGTAAGTGTGTGTGTGTGTGTGTGTTTGTGTGTGTGTGTGTGTGTGTGTGTGTGTACAAGATGAAAGGAATACTGACCTTAATCCTGCAACCCTCACAACTGGTCTTTTCACCTAAGAAATTCCACTGACTTCAGTGGAAGCCACGTGAAGAAGGTGGAATAATCTCCCCTCCTGGAGGTCACATTTTGCCATTAGCTGTGCACATAGGGTTCCTATGGAAGGCGGGGTTATGGGAGCAGAGGCTGGCCAGCATTGCGCACCTCTGAAATTCTCATTGAGATTCTTAAGAGGCACCCATGCAGGAGGAGATTTGGCTTTGCTTTTGCAATGCAGTCTCACATAAGCCTGCAAAAATCAAGGGGAGGTTTTCATCTGATCTCAAGAAGCATGTGGTCAGGCTTATTTTGCATGTGTATTTTATTTTTTCCAAAACATTCCTGCTGGGAAGCAATACGAATTCATCGTGTTTGATGAGTTTTCCTTAGGAACCGACTCGTTTCCAATGGACCATATGTCAGAAGGGTTTTAAGGGTTAGCATCATCATCAAAAAGCTCCATTTTTGTTTGTATTTTGAAGCTGTTGTAAACTTGCAGATGTTTGGAGCAGTAGCCTGGCATGGTGAGCCGAATGCTGGGCATCACTTCCATGCATCTGGTGGAGGGGCTGATCTTCCCCAAATCCTTGTCCATTGCTGGCAGTGGGCACCCCAGAGTTGGCACAATTACAGAGGGTTGGTAACTTCCCACTCATGTTCAACACCTTTTTAACAGACTTAGCTCTTATCTAGGCATTGAAACATGGGTGTGGGCTATCAAACTGCTTCCACTTGACTGACTTTACATGTATGTTTGTAATTTATGCACAGCATTGTATGTTCAGCAACAAGAAGAGCGAAAAAAAGGGGTGCATCAAATAAACTCCACTGTGCCAAATACTTGACAAATATTGTAACTGCAGATATTTGAGTCTTGGTTTTCAGTCGTGTTAAGAATCACTTGATTAATGAAGGAGTTTAAGTAAAGTTATTAAGCTATGCAGTGCCATTGTTATGTTGGGTGGTAAATGATGCTTTTTAGACCATTAGATTAGTTTAGTATATCCTGTCTGCTAAAATAGAGATAATTCATCCATAAAACAGTGAATTTACTAAAGGCACAGGGTGCATAACTGTCTCATAAAATATATATAATTGTCAAGTATAAGCCTTTGAAATTGTTATGTACAGTTCTTTTTGTTCTGGAAATTTATTACTCAGACTGGTGTCTTTTCAAATGTTAGCTCATAATTTTATACTATACACACACATTCAGACTCAAACACAAATGTCAGAGAACAGAGCCTGTCTAAAAGCCTGATTGCTTGAAATTCTATAACCCCTTTCACAGTTTCAGGTTTTTTTCCCCTCTGAAAGTCCAAGGTGAAGGAGAATAGCATGCTGACATGATGCAAAACAAACTCCCAGTGCTCAAGAGCTGTGATTTGTCAGTACAGTCAAAAATCCCCCTTGACTGGAGTTATAGAAATAGGATTACAGGGCACATAATGTTTTCATTTTTATTTATGTTTATTTTTTTCATTTAATCTTTTAGCACACATGCAGTTGAATGGGGTTACTGTTACTATTTTTAAGTGGCGGCTTAAAATTCCTGCATGATTTTTGTTTTCTTTCTTTTGATAATGCAACTCTTGAAGAGCTCTCTCCCCATCCCACTCTTTGGTTTTTTTCTTTAAGGAAGGGCTTTACTGTCAGTGCTTTGGTACAGATTCAAGATCACAGCTTTAGTTTAAAGAAAACAGACAGACCAAAGCCTTCATCCATCCAGCCCAGCAGGCTGCTCGTTTTTTCCTGATTTCAAGCCCACAAGCCATTGTCTGCAACAGAGTTTTTGTTATGGAATAAGAAAAGTAGATCCTCAGCCCCAATTTTGTTATAGAATGAGTCTCAGACATCCTCCAGCTTCCCAAATTCCAGAATGGGCCTTTGCCTGTCAGCACTTCGCTTCCATCCCGCAACTGCCTTAACCTTAACTTAAGGTCAAGGACGGAGTTAGAAAAATGCCCATTCCTGGGAACAGAAACAGGGGCATGATGTGAGCTGTGCAGTCCACGTCCAGTGTTGGGAATATTTTCTTCTCCCTATTCAGGGGCATTGAAATTCAGAGTTTTGTTGAGAGCTCGGTCTGTGCTGAAATGTTATTTTGACATTTCCAAACACTGTGTTCCCTGCATGGCTGTCTGCTAAGGAATGGCATGGTTGAAAAAAATAAACTACTTGACATTTAGCAGTCTCTATGGGATTGTCCAGTTGCCTTGCATGACTTCAGGTTGGGGTTTTCTTTGCCTTGCACAAATACCACCTTGGCGTAGCCCCAGTGGAATCAAAAGGGGACCCCAATCTAAAACTGGTGCAGATGACATTAGAATTAGTTTCTTTGCATTGTTGTTAACAAAGAGATGCATTTTCAGAACCTTCTTTTTATGCACACTGAAATCATACCTTTTTCTGACTTTGCCCAGCACATCTTGGATGTATAGTGAGACAAAAAAGGCCATTGCTTGAATTATCCAGACAAAACTTCCATTCCTTAAGAATTCATCTAATAAGGGCCTCACACTGCCATACCCCTGCAAGAGGCACTGAACTACTCAGTGCTGCTACTGTTAATCCCAGTTGGGCCTCAAATTGCTAGGAAGGTAAAAAGAGAAAAATAGAGAGAGGGATTAGCTTCAATTAGCTGAGTTAGTTATGCTTCAGAATTGAACTGATGGTCAGCAGGCATTTGGAAAGTGATTGGAGTATTTCCAAATGGCTGAAATATGTTTGCTTTTTTTTTTTTTTTTCTGAAATAAAAATTAAGGGAATTGACAGAATTTAGATTCCCTCCTATCTCCGTCAGAGCTTTGTGTTCATCGCATTGCTGTTGGAGGTGATGTACTTCAGATTTACCTTTGTGTCTCAGTCAGGCACATATTTTTCCAGTAAATGAGGTCCAGGGAGACAGAAAAGTAACTCCATCTCATAACCAGCAGTTTCACTCGACAGCAAACCCAAGACAACCTGGAGGCTACCAGCACTATGAAGCTTTAGCCCCCAAGCCTGCCTTGGCTATTGCTGCCACATGAGAGTTTCTCATAGCTGGATGTGTTGGGATCAGTATTTTCTTAGACACGGACAATTATGCTGTGATGTTTGTTTAACTCTTGGCAGGTGACATGAGGAACTGCCAGTACTAAAGACGTACTCAAGTGCTTCGCTGGACTGAGGAGGTAGCAGCTTTGTTCCTTCATTCACAAGGGTTTCCAGACTTATTCCCACTCTGCCATGCTCATCTATCTCCCTAATTTCACATGAGCTGTCTTTGCAGACAGAAGCAGGTTTGTTAATGTTCTCGATTAATGCCTGCAGAGGCTTTCTGTGCAGGGCAGAGCACCCCAAAATATAAGCAATAACACTGACCTGTTGCCATTTGCATTAGGAGTTTTTGCTTTTCTTACCTACATCTGAGTTCACCTGCTCCCATACTGCTGCTGTGACTCACCTTTTTTGTTGGCAGCAATACCAGGAGACAGGCAGCCAATATAGAACTGGTGTGAACACACACAGTGGTTTAAGATGGGCAATCGTGTGATGGGAGCCTCTGGTATGAGCCAGGCTCAGTTTCTATTATCTGGCAGTTGAGGTTGATCCAAGGAGAAAAGGGAAATCCAGGACATTGTAGCTGAGACCCTGAAGGGATTAGCCACCCTTTCCATGCTCCTGGATAGACCTACCTGCCTTACCTCCCTCAGACCCACGGTTTGTGGGCATTACTTCCACACTGACCATCAGCTTCCTTTCTCCAGATACAGTTCATCCCCCCAGTGGCAAAAATCACAGCTCGGCTCTACCAAGTCAACACAAGGTGTTCAGAGTTACTGAGTGGCATTTAAATTTGCTGCCTAAGGGGTGCCAGCAGGTCTCCCTTAGCATTACATATGCTCAAAATATTATAGTTTGTTCTGCTTTTAGACACTGAGTCTATTACTTCTAGGCTGCAAATGATGCTTTCTATCATTCCATTGACATTTCTAGCCAATCTGAGTCTTAATACAATTGCTTTGCTGAAAAATGGCCTTTCAGCACTTCTTAGATGTTAGGTACTTCTTTATTAACTAGTGATGTCAAGTAAAATCTTTGGCCATTGTGGGCTCCCTGAATCCAGTGGAGCAGAAGGAGACTCTGTCTACTCAGAAGCAATACTGGTGTTTTCTTTGACAGAATATGAACATGGACTTTTTCTGTCAGCTTCTGCCTTGCCACAGCTGCTTGGCTATGAGCATCCTTCAGTAACCAAAAGGACAAGGTGAATTCAGAACAAGCCACATGGATAGTTGAATCCATTTAGATGCCTGCAAGAACGGGACTGTAGGATGCGTGTCGTGTATGTGCCGTTTCACTTGTCAGAACCTTGCTTCAGTCTCTATTTGTTTGGTGAATGGCATGACTCCAGGGATGGGGTCTTCAGGACACTAGGGATTTGTGAAATATCCCCCACTTTATTCAGATTAAGTGCAGCAGAGCCGACTGTTGCGCCCTGGGAAGGAAAAGATTAGCCATACCCTGACACTTAGTAGTGCTGGGCTTCTTCTGCATGAAGCTGGTATCTTCAGATGGCAGAAAGCAATAAGAAACTTGTCAAGTCCAACTCAGCAAATAATTTACAGCAACTTCGTAAGTGAATTTTCCTTCTTATTTCTTCCTTGTGAATGGCTGAGAAAACCAAGGAAATGCCTCCAGTGGATTTGCAAGGTCATTCTTGCACATCATCTGTGGTCTGGAGGAGTTTGGAAAAGCTTCCTTATAATTCACACACCTTGGTTTGTTCTGGCTGGACATTGATATCATGGGTGATATTTCTGCTCCTCAAATTCCTTAGGCTGGAATTTTCTCATCTGTTCAAATATTTAGTTCAAATCTGTGATTAGGAAACGAATAAGAGGGTCCTTGCTCAATGCCAGTGGGCAGAGCACCACTGGACATACAGTGCTCCAGGGCAGCCCAAGTGCTGGCTTCCAACTTACAATCCTCTTTCCACAAATATCCTCTCATAGATGCTTGAAATTCTCTGCTTCTCCCAGTGTTCACACCAGTTAATGCATTCATTTGAGTAATTACTGAGAGCAAACACGAGAAGGGGATGAACCCAGACAAAACCAAATTGGTACTAAGGTGAAGCAGGTGGTGCAAATTTTATTTGCAGTGTTTGCACAGCTCTTAGATTGGAAGCAGAAACCTCTTGGGAATCAGAGTTGCATATGGCCTAACAGATCTTAGTTCTTCCCATTGAATTACCAGTTGATAGGACAGCAGAAGGCATCTTCCCTGCCACGTATCTTAGCCCTTCAAAGCCCTTTTCTTTTGCAGTCTGGCATCGCACAGATGTGTGTTTGCCCCTCGGTGTTAACTGCATCTCAGTGCGGTGTTTTTGGTGCCTCACAACTCTTAACTGTGTGAACTTGAAAGGAAGAAGTGACCCCAGTTCTTCACCCGTGATGCTTTCTGCCTGATGGGAGGATGAGGATCTCTCTTGAAGACTCACAGCTATTTTCCTAAGGTCTTACATGCAGTGGGACCAAACCTGTGCTCTGTTGATTGTAGGTGGCCTATAAGCTGTGCTCAGAGGTCTGTAGCTTCTCTACAGCCCCACGTTGCCTTCAACGTGTTTTCAGTGCAAAGCATGGTAATGAGGCTACACATATCTGTCCCTGGCAAATGCAAAGGGTTGCCAGTGGTCTGTGACCACCAAAGTTCATGAGTCTCTATGCTAGCACATGAAAGCAGCTCCCAATATCTGCTTTTGGGAAGGAGCCATCTCAGAGCAGGGTTCAGTGGAAAACAGCAGTGCTGGGATCTCTAGGTTCACTTTGGTACCATGTCCATAGGGAGAAGGGGTGAGAATGGGAGCTGGGGAAGAGCTGTGACCTTTTAAAACCCATAGTGCCTACCACTGCAATGGAACACTGTATTGTATTATATTATACGTGACTACCATGTAAATAAAGTACAATAAACATGTTCATTAGGATTTTGATACAATTTAAATGCAGTCTGCAGAAACTGTTTTTCCCTGCTGTATGTACTTACATCACATTCCAGGCATGGGGACATCTGGGGTCGTGTGAGCTAGAAATGCATAAATGGCATTAGAAGGGAAATGTTTGCAGTAAGACTATTGTGAAATTCCTTTCGCCCCGTGTACACGATACACAAGCACCATATGAAAACCAGCCAGAGCAGAGGGAGTGGGGGCAGCTCTTGGCTTGAAGTGGTTTGTGAACAGAAGCGACAGTGCTGCCCATCCAGTCCTTGACCTTGCTTCCTTCATGATGGAAGGAAAGCAAAGTTCTAGTTTGGCTGTTTCTTCTTTGCTTGTTTTTATGGTGCAGAGGCTGATCAGCAGTATATGCCTTGCCTGTGTAACCTGGTTATTCTCACTCTTGAAATCCCTTAGCAGCAGCTACAGCTGAGCAAGCTTGAGAGCCCAGAATTCAAAGCAGATTGCGAAAGAGGCTCTGTTCTTAACTCAGTCAGCTGCCCCCTCTGTGGCTCTGGCTAACTTTGAGGGTCTGAGGTATTTTGGTTAATAAGAGTATTAGGAACTTACTTTGTTCCTAAAGCCATTCCCTCCTCTGTCCTAATAATCTGTAAAATCAGAACTAACACATTTCAGAGAGGCATGTCTGCCACGTGCCCTCCAAATCCTGATGCAACTCTTTAACTGGGTTGTTATAAGAGTTCCTCCAGGCTTCAGCAGCTCAGGACTGCTCTGGCCAGTGTTTGAAGCAGGTTTGTGGTTGTAATCTTCCATCAGTGTGTAGAGAGTGCTTCCGTACTGATTGTCTTATAGCAGGAAGAAGACCACCCCATGCAGTTTGTCACTCCTATGTCTCAAAACTCCCCCACAGAACTCTGTTTAGGGCCCACAATATTGGGAGAGTATCTACCTGCCTCTGTACCAGACCAGTCAGTGATACTTGTCCCCTATACCATTGCTGTTCTTTGTAGCTGCCTGAGCAGGGCAGCATTTGTGGGTGGTTGTATGTGAAGAAGGTTCTTCTTGCATAGAACATCCCCACGGATGGTCTGTAGCAGTGTGTATGGGAC